>VMDO01005042.1:0-116702 GCA_007922755.1 Pedetes capensis
AACAACAACAACAACAACAACAACAACAACTGTGTGGATTAGCTACCCCAAAGAAAAAAATGAAGAGAAAAAGTAACACGTGATTTCCAAACAGGAAGGGGATAATCGAGTTCATAAATGTTTCTCATTTAGTAGGATCACATTTTTAGGCCCATCTTTATCAAAAACAAACAAACAAACAAAACAAAGCCTTTTCATTTCCCTCCTGAGAAGTTTGCTTGGTAGGAAGATTTTAGTAGCCATGGTTTCAAAGAAGTCTTAAGGGAGTTTTATTTTTATTGCTAGGGGTTTTGCGGTAAAAGCAAAAAGCATTTATAAAATTTTGTTTTTGTCATTGGAAGGATTTTTGTGTCTGCTAAATAATGCCTAAGTTTGCACTGGTCTGGTTTTTCTCATTTTTTTCCATCTCTTCTATTGGCTACTTAAAGGTGATTGTTGTTGTTAGGTGATGTTAAGTCATGTCCGGCTCATAGGGAGCCTCATAAGGTTTTTGATGGCTGATTGTTTCAGGACTGGGTTGCTACATCCTCCCATTTTTTGGTGCTGTGGATAGAATCCAGGCCTCAGAGACTGCAAAGCAGTACTCTACCAAGTGAGCTTAAATCCCAGCTCCCAGGATGGTGGTAGAACACCTAAAATACCTTACATTTAACTATTTGCTGACCATTCCCCACTTCACTGTGAATGCTGTTCAAATATTACATTAATGGACTATGTGATATATATATATCCTAAAGGGACCTTACTAGATCCATATTTGTATAATGGAAAATAGCCATTCTGAGGAAAAATGAAAAAGAGAGTAATACAACAAATATGTTTCCTGAAAGCATATGATAAAGATTAAGTGATTCTTGACAGCATAGACTTAAAATTAAATGGAGTCCCTCACTTATCTGTCAGTTTTCTGTACTGTGGGGGCTTGTGAGTTTCTGTGTTGCCGAAAGTTATGCCATGGGTATTCCAGATATCAGTAGGTCCACCCAGGTAGACAAGTTTCAGCTGAGCTTCTAGATTAAGATACACTAGGGACTAACCCAAATATGCATATGAGTTTTACTATGTATTAGTCAAAAGGTTCCATAAACCTGGTAAGTTGATAAAAATGTAATCAAAAGTGATATAATAGTTCCATAATGGGAAAAGCCAATGCTGTATTACTCTGTACCCTGCCAACATTTTTAAAAAAGAGAGAGATACACTAGGGAGAAGGATCCAGCAGCCCATTCCCTAAACAACTGGCCACTGAAAATCTATGAATATCCATGAAACCCTGTCAAATATAGTGCCAGAAAGTGAGCCCCCCAGGCTGGAAGTTATTTAAGAAATGACTGGGGAAGAGTTGCCTCCTCAACATAGAGTTGACCTTAATGATGGGAATGGAGTAAAGCCCCAGGGTCTTCCATTTCCTGATGTGACATGACTCAAAATGAAAAGAAAGAACTGTGAACATCCATTAATATTTGAAACATGAAATGTACATAGTATAAATCTAGGAAAATTAGAAATCATTAAAAGTGAAATGGAGTGCATGAACATCAAAATTCTAGGGATCAGTGAACTAAAATGGACTGGCACAGCCCATTCTGAATCAGATAATTATACAGTTTACTATGCCAGGAACAGCAACTTAGAAGTAGAGTTGCATTCATCATCAAAAAAGACAACTCAAGATTTGTCCTGAAGTATAATACTATCATTGATTGAATAATATCCATATGCCTATAAAGAAGGCCAGTTAAAATAACTATTATTCAAATTTCCACACCTATCACTAAGGCTACAATTGAAGAAAGAGAAAAGTTTTACCAGTTTCTGCAGTTTGCAATTGATGGAACATGCAATCAGCATGCACTGATAATTACTGGTGACTAAAATGCAAAAGTTGGAAACAAAAAAGAAGGCTCAGTAGTTGGAAAACATGACCTTGGTGACAGAAATGATGCTGGAGATGGCATGATAGAATTTTGTCAGAATGATGACTTTTTCATCTCAAATACATTTTTTAATCAGCATAAACAGCAACTATACACAAGGAATTCACCATATGGAACATATAGGAACCAAACAGGCTAAATTTGTGGAAAGAGAGTATGGGAAAACTCAATATTAAAGTCAGCAGAAGGCCAGGTGCTGACAATGGATCAGATCATCAACTGCTAATATGTAGGTTCAAGCTGAAACTGAAAGAAAATAGAACTAGTGTACAAGAGCCAAGGTATTACCTTGAGTATATCCTACCTGAGTTCACAGACCCCTTGAAGAACAGGTTTGATGCGTTAGACACTAATGATCGCAGACCAGATGAGTTGTGGCATGACATCCAAGACATCATTCATGAGTGAAGAAAAGGTTATTAAATAGGAAATAAAGAAAAGACAAAATTACATGTCAAAAGAGACTCTGAAACTTGCTATTGAATGTCGATCAGTTAAAGTAAAAGGAAGACCATAGGAAGTTGAAGAACTAAACAGAAGATTTCAAAGGGCAGAGCAAGAGGACAAAATAAAATATTGTAATGACGTGTGCAAAGAGCTACAGATAGAAAACCCAAAGAAAAGAACATGTTCTGTTTGTCTTAAGCTAAAAGAATTGAAGAAAAATTCATGCCCCAAGTAACATTAGTTAAGGATTCCACAGGGAAAATGTTAAACAACACCGGAAACATCAAAAGAAGAGGGAAGGAATACACAGAGTCATTATACCAAAAAGAATTGGTGGCTGATCAACCATTTCAAGAGATTGCATATGATGCAGAACCAATGATACTGAAGGACAAAGCTGAAGCTACCTTGAAGGCATCGGTGAAACACAAGGCTCCAGGAATTGATGGACTATCAATTGAGATGTTTCAGCAAACAGGTGCAGCACTGGAGGTGCTCACTTGTTTATGCCAAGAGTTTTGGAAAACAGCTATCTGGCCATCTGACTAGAAAGGATCCATATTTATGCATATTTCTAAGAATAAGGATGCAACTAAATGTGGTAAATATCAATTATATCATTAATATCACATGCAAGTAAAATTTTGTGAAAGACCATTCAAAAGCAACTGTAGCAATATATTGACAGAGAACTGCCAGAAAGTCAAGCTGTATTCAGAAGAGGGCATGGAACCAGGAACATCACTGCTGATGTCAGATGGATACTGGCTGATTGCAGAGAATGCTAGAAAGATGTCTATGTATGTTTTATTGACTATTCAAAGACATTTGACTGTGTGGATCACATTAAATTCTGGACAACATTGTGAAGAACAGGAATACCAGAGCACTTAATTGGACTCATGAGGAATCTGTCCATAGACAGGAGGCAGTCATTTGACAGGATAGGGAAACACTGTTTGGCTTAAAAATTGGGAAAGGTGTGAGATACTGCTATATCTTTTCAGTGTACCTTTTCAACATTGCTGAACAAATAATCAGAGAAGCTTCACTTTAAGAAGAACATGGCATCATGATTGGAGGAAGAATCATTAACAACCTCCATTATACAGATGATATAAGTTTGCTTTCTGAAAGTGAAGAGGATGTGAAACATTTACTGATGAAGATCAAAGAACACAGCCTTCAGTATGGATTGGGCCTCAACATCAACAAAACAAAAATCCTTACAACTGGGTTGGTAAGCAACTTCATGATAAATGGAGAAAAGATTGAGGTTGTCCAAGATTTTGTTTTCCTTAGTTCTACAGTCAACACTCATGGTAGCAGCAGTGAAGAAATCAAAAGAGGCATTGGGAAACACTGTTGCAAATGACCTCTTTAAAGTGTTGAAAAGTAAAGATGTCATACTGAAGACTGAAGGTGCGCCTGAGTCATGCCATGATATTTTCAGTTGCATCATATGGTTGTGAAAGCCGGATGTTGAATGAGGGAAACAGAAGTATTGATTCTTTTGAATTATGGTGCTGGATATGAACACTGAGTATACCATGGACTGTCAAATGAACCAACAGATCTGTCCTAGAAGTGCAACCAGAGTTCTTGGAAGCAAGGATGGCTAGACTGCATCTTATGTACTTTGGACATGTTTTCAGGAGGGACATGTCTCTGGAGAAGGACATCATGTTTGGGAGAGTGGCAGGTCAATTAAAAAAAGGAAGACCCTTATTTAGATGGATTGACATAGTATCTGCAACAATGGGCTTAAACATGAAAAAGATCATATGCCTGACACCATGTCGGATAGTGTTTCATACTGTGGTACATAGGTGATACATGAGTCAGGCTTGACTTGACTACATTTAACAACAACAATAAAAATCATCTATGGTCAGTTCTCTCATTTTACTGATGGGAAAACAGACCCAGAGAAGTTAATGAATCTTTGGCCTTAGTGAATTAAGTAAATTCTATGGGAATGGAGGGCTGGGATTTACCTCAGTTGGTAGAGCACCACTCTGGAGTCTCTGAGGTCCCAGGTTTGATTCCCAGCACTGCAAAAATGGGAGAAGGATGTGGCAATCCACTCCCAAGGCAATCCCAAAACAACCAGCCATTGAAAACCCTATGAGAGTGGCTATGTGTCAGACACAACTTGACAGCACCTAACAACAACAATAGAGCAACATCCATCAGTGTGAGCGCCCTGGGTGTCCCAAGAGGTTCATATTAGAGTTCAGAGAGGAAAGCAAGGCAGGCCTTATGCTTTCTAGAGGAGCAGGATGAGTGCCGAGCTCCGGAATGCGTTGCCAGGCTGCCCCTTTGACCACACGCAGCCTTCCTGCAGTCCTCTGCTCTGGGGTGGTGAGGAGAGCTATTCAGATCCCCAAGTCCTGCCCCCTCATTGCCTGCTGGCCCACAGACATGCATTGCTTTTGTGCTTCTTGGACAAGGGAAATGCAGCTGACATATTCCAGTATGTTGTTTAAAACCTAGCGCCTGCCCAAAGGGCAGGTGGGAAAAGCAGTAAGTACATCCTTTTCTCAGTTCGATCATTTTATAACACTTAGCTGCACCTTCATTAGGGACCAAGCATGCCATCACATCGTAATGGGGGGCTGTGGGGACATAAAGATGAAGGTGATGTTTATGATGACGAAGACAACATGGACTAGGATGAGGACAATGATAATAGCAATTTCCAGGTACTGAGTTCCAGGTATTGAGACCCAAATACTCAATTAGATACTCTGTCATAAACCTACAGGCCAGGTGCTATTAGCACCACTACTGGGTATGTGACCTGTGCATCTTGTCCCTAGAATAGAGGTTCAATTGCCAGTGTGATCGCTCCCTGTGTGAATCACTGAGAACTGAACTTTTGGAACCTCAGTGTCTTATCTACAAAATGGGAATAATCCCCACAGCATGGTTGTTGGTGAAGGTTCCCTTACCGTGTTTGGCAACCCAGAGGCTACACAGCAGGTGGCGGGTTCTCACCATGCTCTCCTTCCTTTCTCTTCCTCTCTGGCAGCAAGAGTAGTTACTAGGCAGGCTCCTTTGCCAAGTACAGATACAACCACAGAGAACCCCATGCGCCCTACCCTAACCCTTCCTTCTGAAAATAATTGCTGAGCGCTTGCTGCAGTCTCTGGAAGCAATGACTAAAGTGTGCCTTTCAGGTTGAGCGAATCCCCTGGAAGTCTCTTATCCTGCTTGAACTTAGCTTGAATCCCACTGCTCTGGAGATATTCAGAATTGCAGTGTGAGGAAACTTTGACTTCTAGGGCTAGGTAGAGACTGCAGAACTTCTAACCAATACTTGGCATGGATAATATAACATGATTGCATGTGTGGGTCATCTAAAGAACTATTAGATTGAAAACAAGTTTTAAATTCCCTAAGAAAAACCAGGGAAAAGTGGAGCTTAGGATAACCTTATCTCTGAAGCCAACAGCAACTGTATTCGAAGAAGAATATTGGAGAAAAGTGAAGACTTATTTTGTGCCAAAGAAAAATATGTTTTAATGGCTGCAGAAGAGAAGAAAACAGCATAAATCTGCCTGCTCACCCGTGAGACAATCCCGAAACAATCTGCCATTGAAAACCCTATGAATAACAGAGAAGCACTGACATAGTGCTAGGCATGGCACAGTGTTAGGGAGTATTTCATTCTGTTATACATAGGGTTGCTGTGAGTTGGAACTGACTCAACGGCACCCAACAACAACAACAACAACAACAACAACAACAACAACGTTTTAAATATAGATGTATATGCCTTTCCACCACAACTGATTGCAAATGTGTATGAAACCTACCTATGACTTGCTTAGAACAATGCATGACAGAAACCCATTCTTACTGGATGTACTGATGGTTTACTGGTTACAAAAATGTCAGCTTAGTGTATCACAGATCAATAACTCATTACATGCTCGAGCTATACAAAAATTCAATACAAATCAACTTGCTGTCACATCTAGGCATTCAAATCTCACACTAATATGGACTTTCAATCATGTGACTCCTCATTTTTCCTTCCTATACTAGCTTTGGAGATTAAAATATATTTTATGTTTAGTTAGATAGAAAAATAATAAATATTATTTTACTATTTCATCTGGCAGTTTTAATAGTCAAAGGAGAAGCATCAGATGATGATGAGAATTGACAAGACCTGTGCACTGCTTTGTTTTGTTTTGTTTTGGCTTTTTGAGACAAGTTTGTGCTCTGTAGCCCTGGCTATCCTGGAACTCACTATATAGACCAGGCTTGCCTTGAACTTGTGTTGATCCTCCTGCCTTGGTCTCCCAGGTGCTGGCATTACAGTTCTGCCCCGCCCTGCCTAGCTGATCTGTTTGTCTCTCTGTGTGCATGCACATGCAAGTCCACATGCAAGGCTTCCCTCTCTCTTATTGTTGTTATTGTTAGGTGCTGTCGAGTTGGGTCTGACTCATGGCGACACTCATAGGGGTTTGGATGGCTGCTTGTTTTTCTGGATTGTTTTGGGATTGGGCTGCCACTTCTGTCCTTCTCCCATTTTTGTGGTGTTGGGGATGGAACTTGGGTCCTCAGAGAGTATGCAGCAGTGCTCTACCAACCAAGTTAATCCCCAGCCCCTGCTCTTTCTTAGGTACAAATTACCAGGGCTTCCATAATTCAAATCAGCAAGGCTTAACCAGGAACATCAAACCTCTTCCAGCTGATTTTAGCTGAGACCATTCTTGGTTCATTATAAGGGAATGAAGATGCCCAAAGTGTCCCTACACTGTTTACCCTCATAACCTATTAGGGCCTGAAGTCTAGATTCACTCAAGGAGGATAATTTATATTGCTGTTATGGTGAAGCTCTGAAAGGGAAACAAAAAGCACATTCCTTTTTCTTTTTCTTTTTAAATCAAATCTGCACTGAAAAAGTAGAATTCAGGTTTGGCATTGATATTACAAATCAGCCTGAGTCAACAGAAGTTTGATTTACATTTGGACAGAGATAAGGAACTTCATGAAGTATGCCCACCAAACAAGCACTGACCACTTAGTGGCTAGGCAATCTGCCTGTCTGTGTAAGTTAGGCCTTAAGCCCTTAAGGCATATATCAGGCATAGGGTTGTCATTCAATGAATAAATAATCTCTATGCAGCCGTAGCCCTGTGGCATCCAATCCTGTCAGATCTTGGAAGCTAAGCAGGGTGGGGCCTGGTTAGTGCTTGGATGGGAGACTGCCTGGGAATACCAAGTGCTGTAGTCTTGGGAGAAAGACCCGGCAACCCACTCCCAAAAAATCAATCTGCCATTGAAAACGCTATGAATAGCAGAGAAGCACTGACAATAGTGTTTCACCTGTTGTACATAGGGTCGCTATGAGTCGGATACCGACTTGACGCCACCTAACAACAACAACAAATCAATATTCACTTTAGTTTTTGCTTAAAGCAGTCCCCGGCTCCAGAGTCTATCACGGTTGAGACTCTGGATTCCCTCCCTGCTACTGGCGTACATCACTACTATCTCAGTAATGATAACACAAACTCTAATTGGACACAGCTGCATTTTAATTACAAACCTTCTCTGCCATGACTTTTCATCTTTGTCACTCTCATATAAAAATGACTCTGATTTGAGAAAAGCTGCCGTATTCTTCCTGCACCCTGTTGCAAAAAATAACTTGCAGTTGACTGGCCACAATAGACACATGGGTTGATCTTTTCACAGCTGGGTTGTTTGTATTCATGTGAGCCTGGGAAAAATATTGCCATTTTTATCAGGTGAGTGGACAGGTAGCTCAGCCACAGGCCTATAAACCTCAGCATGGAGACAGATGGCCACAAGCAAGAGGCACAGGGTTTCCCTCAAGTAGCCCCCACATTTGCTAAAGGAGGGCATAGGAGCACAGGGAAGAGGCCATTGAAATTTATTGTGTAATTAAGAAAAGTCAAGAAACCCTTTTTAAAAAGTGTGCTTTGGTGGTTTGGAGGCAGAGGGGGAAAGTCTCAAGTTCCTTTTCTTAAATTAAAATTTTATTATTATTGTTTTGAGTCAGGGTCTCATTAAGTGACACAGGCTGCCTCTGGCCTCGAACTTGGAATCCTCTTGTCTCTGCCTCCCAAGTCTCTGGGATTACAGGCATGTGCCACCATGCTTGCCTGTTAAAATTTATTTTTAATGATACATAAAAACATAAAAATTGTACATATTTAGGGGATCTCATGTGACACTTCAATATATGTGCATATTGTGTAATGTTCAAATCAGAGTAAACATATCTATCTGCTCAAACATTTGCCATTTCTTTATGGTGAAAATATTCAAAATCATTTCTTCTAGCTTTTGAGATATGCACAATCATTACCCATAGTCATTCTACTGTGCAACAGCACACCAGAACTTCTTACTCCTGTCGGCCTATAACTTAGTACCCATTGATCAACCTATACTCTGGAACCTCCAGTAACCATCATTCCACTATTTGGTGAGGTCAACTTTTTTGCATTCCCAACACAGGTGAGATAATGTTCTACGTGGTCTTTCTGTGCCTTACTTATTTCATATAACATAATGATCTCCAATTCCACCCATGTTGTCACAAATGATAGGATTTTATCCTTTTTAAGGCCTATACAGTATTCTATTGTGTATATGTATCACATTTTCTTTATCCCTTCATCTGTTGTTCATGGACATTTGGCTTGATTCCACATCCTGGCTTTTGTGACCAGTGCTCCAATAAACATGGCAGTGCAGATGTCTCTTTAACATAGTGATGTCATTTCCTTCAGATATGTAACTCATGGTAAGAATGCTGGCTCACACGGTAGTTTTATTTTTAACTTTTTGAGGAGACTCCATGCTGTTTTTTTCTTTTTTTAGTAATGGATGAATCAATTCATATTCCTATCATCAGTGTGCAGGTGTTCCCTTTTCTCCACATCCTTCCTGGCATCTGTTATCTTTTGTGTTTTTGATCATAGTCATTCTTATTGGAGTAACATGATATCTCATTGGAATTTTGATTTGCATTTCCCAGATGACTAGTGATGTTGATAATTTTTGTATATACTTGTTAGTCATTTGTACATCTTCTGAGAAAGGACAATCTGAGTCTACTGCCTATTTTTAAATCAAAATATACTTTTTTTGCTCTTGAGCTTTTTTAAGTTCCTTATACACTGCATTCTAAGGTTCAAGTTCTTAAAGTAGGATGCTTAGAAAGTGAAATGTCCATGGACCAGACTGAGGTACACTAGTGAACTTCCTAATATTAAATACAACATTTTGTGAAGATACACTTTTTTTTTTTTTTTGAGGAAAAGGTTTGGAGCTTTTCAGATTCTCTTGACCGCACATGTAAAGCATCAATGCATTAGGCCAGTGCTTCTCAAATGTGAGCGATTACCAACATCATTTTCTGAAACACGGATTTTTAGACCCCACCTCAGGCATTTCTGATGCAGACACTCTGGTGTGGGGCCCAAGCATTTGCATTACTAATGAGGTCCCAGGTGACTCTAATGCAGCTAGTCTTGGGGCCACACTTTGAGGATCACTGGATTAAGCTAATCAAGGGTTTTCAAACTTATCTGTACATTAGCTTTGAAAATTACCAGATCTTTGAAAATTACCAGATCTTAGCCTCTACTCCTGTAAATTCTAATTTAAATTGATGCAAAGTGTCCAGGTCTTCTATTTTTTTTCAAAAATCTGGACGACTCTAATAATGTGCAGGCAGGCCTGAGTGTTGCTGCCTTGAAGCTTACGGAGTTTCATAGTGATTGTTTTTGTTTGTTGTTAGGTGCTGTTGAGTTGGATGGCACTCATAGTGACCCTACGTACAGCAGAGTGAAGCACTACCCAGCACTGTGCCACGCACACAGTCTTTTTATGTTTGAGCCCATTGTTGCAGACACTATGTTTCTTTCATTTTGAATCATGTCTGTCAGCTTGTCAAGCTGTGGGGGCTTGTGTGTTGCTGAGGTGCTGAAAGCCATGCCACTAGTATTTCAGATGCCAGCAGGGCCACCTATGTGGACAGGGTTCAGCAAAGCCTCCAGACTAAGACAGACTAGGGAGAAGGACCCTGCAGCCCACTCCTGAAACAACTGGCTACTAAAAACCCTGTAAATAGCAGAGAAGCACTGTCAAATATAGTGCCAGAAAATGAGCCCCCAGGCTGGGAGGCATTCAAAAGATGACTAGGGAAGAGGTGCCCTCTCAAAGTAAAGTCGACCTTAATGATGGAAATGCAGCAGAGGCCCTGGGACCTCCATTTGCTGATGTGGCACAACTCAAAGTGAGAGGAAACACAGTGACTGCAACTATGGGCTCAAACATAGATCTTGTGTGTGGTGCAGTGTTGGGAAATGTTTCCTTCTCTTATACACAAGGTTGCTATGAGTCAGACCTGACTTGACGGTACCTGGCTTGATGGTAAAACATTAAAAGAGAAAGTAGCTAATCTACAGGAAGACTTCAGGGAGGAAGTGAGGTTTGAATATTTGAAGTAGACCTTAACATGTGTTAGGGGTTTCCCATGTTTGCATGATTCTTCTTTGGTCTGAGTATTGGAGAACCAGTTATAATGTGTTTTTAATATAACATGACAATATTTAGGTGGTAGACAACCTTGTTGTCACAGCTTAACTCTCTGTGCTGAAGGCACAATATGTTTGCAGCATGCTTAGGGATTATTTTAAGCAAGGAGAATTGTGTAATCAGCAAGTGGACCTTAGTGAGATCATTACCAGATTGGCAGAATGTAGTTGGTATAATATTCTGATCTGTTCACAGTGAAGAAAGGAAAGGTGTGGAATAAAAACTACTTTCAACTATGAACAGAATTAAATTAAGGGCTGTAGGTGTGTGTGTGTGTGTGTGTGTGTGTGTGTGCGTGTGTGCCCGCGCATCACCCATGACTTACAGAAATGTCTAAAATTGAGCAAAAGCCTACACATCATTAGCTAAGAGGACAATATATGCAAATGAACCTTCTGAACAGTTTTGTCTGTTAGGGACAAGTGACTCTAAAATAATTCCGTATGGGCCAGCCATGCTGGCTATCTTCCTTCCTTTCCCTTCTCTTCCGTTCCTGTTTCCCTTCCCCTTCCCTTTCCTTCCCTATCCTTCTTTCCTTTCCTTGAGATCGGATCTCATTTTGTTTCCCAGGCTTGTCTTAAACTCATGGGCTCAAGTGATCCTCCTGCCTTTGACTCTGGAGCAGCTGAGACCACAGGAGCATGCCACTATGCTGGGTTCATCTTGCATTTCTTAAATATCCCAAGCTCATTTCATAGTCTCTGCCTTTGTTGTTCCCTCTGGTAGGAATGCACGTCCTCTGGCTCTTTGCATAGAGCAACCTTTGCCATCCTTGGGTTTCATTAGAAATGTTGCCTTTTGAGTGAAGTTTTCCTCTACTCTCCATATAAATCTGTTCTCTCTCTTGTTTTTCTTTTCTTTTCTTTTTTTTTTTTTATTGGACGTTTTTAATGTGTACCTTAATGTGATTCATTCTGACATGCTTTTCATTGTGGCTTTTACATATATGCATTTTGAAGTACATTATTCATATAGGTTCCTCCTTACCCTCTTGTATGCCTCACCCCACCCTCCCCATCTAAGTTTTCTCTATCATTTACCTGGTAATATTTTTCTATATGTACTTGAGTCCCAATTCTGTTTAAGATAGAAATTTTTCCTGTAGCAAACTTTGTTATTATCTTGTCAGAACAATTACATGCATTTTCTAGACCATTTATATTGACACCATTCTTAGCTTTTATTTTTCCATTTTATTTTGATCCGTCCTTTGAATAGGATGTTTCCTCCTTATAATTTTGATTCAACTCCCACATATGAGTGAGAACATGTGGTGTTTCTCTTTCTGAGCTTGGGTTCGTTCACTTAAAACAATTTTCTCTAATTCCATCCATTTTGCTGCGAATGACCTTATTTCATTTTTCTTGATTGCTGAGTAGTATTCCACAGTGTATATGTACTATAGTTTTTTATCCATTCTTCTGTTGAAGGGCACTTTGGTTGATTCCATATCCTTGCTATTGTGAAAAGTGCAGCATTGAACATGGAGATGCAGGTGTCTCGGTGGTATGATGATCCATCTTCCTTTAGGTAAATTCCCAGTAGTGTTATAGCTGGGTCATATGGTAGATCTATTTTCAGTTTTTTAAGATATCCCCATATTGATTTCCACAGTGGCTGGACCAATTTATAGCTCCACCAACAACGTAAGAGTGTTCCTTTTTCGCCACAACCTCGCCAGCATATGTTGTTATTTGTTTTATTGATCTTGGCCATTCTTACTGGTATAAGGTGAAATCTCAGAGTTGTTTTAATTTGCATTTCCCTAATGGCTAGGGATACTGAGCATTTTTTCATGTGTTTCATGGCTTTATGGACCTCTTTATTTGAGAACTGTCTACTCAGTTCCTTTGCCCATTTGTGTATTGGGTTATTTGTTTTTTTGGGAGTTTTTTTCTTGAGTTCTTTATACATTCTAGTAATTAGACCTTTATCTGATGTATAAAATGCGAAGATTTTTTCCCATTCCATGGGGGTTTCCTTGACTCTGTTGATTGTTTCTTTTGCTGTGCAGAAGCTTTTTAATTTCATGTGATCCCATTTATCTATTCTTGTTGCAATTTCTTGAGCAATTGGAGTCCTATTAAGGAAATAGTTTCCTATGCCTATATGATGGAGTGTATTGCCTATCTTGCCTTCTATAAGTTTTAAAGTTTCTGGTTTTATGTTGAGATCTTTTATCCATTTTGAGTTAACTCTCGTGTATATTGAGAGACGGGGGTCAGCTTTCATTTATCTGCATGTGGATGACCATGTTTCCCAGCACCATTTGTTGAAAAGGCTGTCCTTTTTCCAGTTTACTTGCTTTGCTCCTTTGTCAAAAATAAGGTGGCTATAGGTGTGTTGAGGTATATCTGGGTCTTCTATTCTGTTCCACCCTGAACGTGCCCGATCTCATCTATTTTTCTTTTTTAAGCAGTTCATACTTCGTGTATTTTCCACTTGATTATTGGTTTTTATTTCCTTTGGAGCACAAGTTCCATGGAAGCCAGAACTATACCCTCAGTAGCTGGCATATGGTAAGCACTAACGTCAGATTTTTTGAATAAATGAATAAATAAATGAAAGGATAAACCAGGCTAACAAAAGATTTATAAATATGGACAACTCATCAATGTTACCTTGGAACAGAGATATTTATCCCATCTCCCACATGATATGGTTAAAGCTTTCTTATTAAGTACCTACTATGAACCTGGCCCTACATGGGACCCTTATATTCATAATCCCTATTATTCAAATCAGCTCTGAAAGGGAGATACTATTGTCACTAGTTTGTTAAAGGTTACTATTTTGTTTGGTTACTAGTTTGTTAAAGGTTACTAGTTTGTTAAAGGATACTACTGTCACTAGTTTGTTAAAGGTTAATGGCTTGTCTAAGACCATAGGTCTACGAATGAAACCTATGATGATCTGACTCATGTTATTTCCATTTCACCATGAGATTCACAATTGTTCCTTGAGTCTCTGCATTTCTCTGTGACTGAAGCAGCCAATGACAGTGGCAAAGATGGAAGGAGCAAACTGGGCACAGTGGTACATGCCTATCATCCCAGCAACTTAGGGGGCAGAGGCAGGAGGACTGTGAGTTTGGGGCCAGAGGCAGCCTGCACAACTCAGCAAGACCCTGATTCAAAATAAAAAATCAAAGAGGGACCAAGAGTGCAGCTCAATGGTAGAGTGCTTGCAAAGTATGTGCCAGGCCCTGGGTTCAATCCCTAAGTATTACAAAAAAAAAAAAAAAGATAGAAGAAGTATTTGTACTACCTACCACCTTCATTAAATGTAGAGAGAGAGGCATTAGAGCTCATCTTGCCTTCCTTGTCTTCCCTTCTTTTGAAATACCCAGAGGTGTTACAACAACTACTATGATGGGTTATGTAGGCCTTTAGGTATCATCTTGGAATTTTAGCTTTAAAAAAATCATGCTTTCAAAGAGAAAAATAGTAACTTTATAGTGGAGAAATCTGGAAGGTGCCTTTTTAACCAAGGGATCAAAGTAAATATCACCAACAATAAGGCATATTGATACCAAGTAATTCAGGTACCTCCTGAGCTGATGCGCTGAGATGGACTCAACGTTGCTTCTTTGGTATTCTGGACCAACATGCATAACCTCATTTAATCATGAGACATGGGCAACCCCAAACTGAGGCATATTCTAGAACAAGAACAAGCTTGTACTCTTCACAGTATGGTGGTTATGAGGAGATGCAAGATGGATCTTGCATTAAATTCCGGACCAGAAGAACAATAGAGGACAATGGATAAAACTCAAATGAGGCCTGCAGATTAGTTAATAATGTTCTATTGATTTCCTGGTTTAGACAATTGTTCTGTGGCCACATAATTTTTTAATATGAGGGGGATATTGGGCAAAGAATACCATGGAACTCTATATAATTATGTAACTTTTAAATGTAAAATTACTACATAATGAAATGTTAAAAAACAGCATAGTTTCTAAAAAAAATCCAATTTCTAAAAACTAATACTCAAGCAAAATCTACCAAAGGGAGTTTAGAACAAAGTTTGCTTGTAAGTTGATGAATCTGTGAATTTTGGGCCACTAGGAGTGACTGGGCAGTGCCAAAGGTTGTTTAGCAAATTCTGAAAATAAAATGTGCTAATGCTTTGCTATAGTTTAGTACCTAAGAGGAGGAATCAGGGAAAAACCTTCTGAAGTCTGTAGGATATCTCTGCACATGGAAACAGATAATCTTTGCTCACCCCTCCCCAATTTCTAAACATGTTTTTAGGAAAATGAAGAACTCTTTATGTAGAGAATGGTGAACAAAAGTCTGAAATTGAGAAAGGAAGTGGTTAGGGCAGTCCACCTTTATTCATGGCTTCACTTTTTATAGCTGTAGTTATCATCATCAACAAGGAGGGTGAATATGGTAGGAAAAGATATTACAAGAAAGAGATCATACTCATATAACTTTTATTATAGTATGTTGTTTCAATTGTTCAATTTGTTGTTAGTTATTGTTACTCTTTTTTAAAATATTAGTAAGGATGTATGAATAGGAAATAGAATGGTATATAAAAGGTTCAGTACCATGCACAGTTTCAGGCATCCACTGAGGGTCTTAAAATATATCCCGTCAATAAGTACAACTATTGTACTAATTGCCTATAACATCTGTCTCTTAAGATCCATGGTTCTTTTTTTCTCTGTCATGAAAGACTAAGTTCTGTCTTTGCCACACTCCAAAAATGGACCAGGAAAAGTTTATGAGTAATTTCATTGTGAGCCAGTCTCTGGGTACAATTACCTTTCAAAGCCATAAGGGAAGCTGGGCATGGTGGCGCACTCCAGTAGTCCCAGCTGCTTGGGAGGCTAAGGCAGGAGGATCACTTGAGCCCATGAGTCAAAACTAGCCTTGCCAACACAGTGAAACCCTGTTTCAAACCGTAACAACAACACAACAACAAGAACTCCCCCCCAAAACCCTACAAAAACAACATCAAACAAATAACAACGAAAAGCTATTAAGGGAGAACTGTCTATGTTTTAAGGAGTCTAAGATTTTTTTTAGTGGGGCTAGGATTTAGCTCAGTTGGTAGAGTGATGCTCTGCAATCTCTGAAGTCCCGGGTTTGATTCTCAGCACCACAAAAATAGGAGAAGGATGTGGCAATCCATTCCCAAGGCAATCCCAAAACAATCAGCCATTGAAAACCCTATGAGGGTCGCTGAGTCGGATACAATTCAACAGCACCTACCAACCAATTACCAAGCTTTTTAGTAGATGCACCTTGTCTCCTAGCAGCTGGCCTATAACTTCATAAATGGGCTAAATGCTGTGTCTGCAGGTGGGCAGCACAGGGTGTACTTGATGGAGGGCACCAGAATCTCTGGATATATGATGGTACCATGTAACGCTCCCCTTGAAGCAGAATCAGCCTGTCCAATTTCAGGCTCTAAATCCCTGCCTTCCCCACCCCATGGCAAATCTCCTGCTGGACAGGAAACCCCTGAAGAACTGCAAATAGGAGAGAGATGATGATGAACAAATCCACACATTCCACAAAGCTGTGTGCCCCAGCAAGCTCATCTCACCAAACAGTTGTGGAAGCCAGTGCTCTGAGAAAAGATGTGCCAGGGAGAAGGAGCAGGCATGGAGTAAAGACTTTGCTCAGAAACACAGAGTCCATCCCCTTTCTCAATGCTTTGACAGTGCACCTGCAGGTGATGACAGGGCCAGAGAAAATGAAGATGCTTTCCTCCCCCCCCCCTTGGCTGGAAATTTGGCCCAGGGCCTTATGGGTGCTAAGCAAGTACTCTATCACTGAGATGGCCCCTGAGCCCCCAAATTGGGATTCCTAGAGTCAAATCCCCTCCTAGAACCTTTAGGATAACTCTAAATGGAGGAGAAGCCCGTCTTCATTTTACCCAGTGTCTAGGAAGACTCTGACACTGTGACATTAGGGAAAAGATGCTAGGGTAAGCACCCAGGGGTCTGCTTAGTTTTAATGTTCTTTCCTATCACCTCGTTGAGCTAGAAGCTGACTTCATACGGCCAAGATCCTTACCCTAATATGACAGGCAGCTAAACAAGTGTGACAAAATCCTCTGGGAATCGCCACTTGATTGGTATAATTTTATATGTGCTCATTCATGAAGATGAAAACAATTTTACAGTGGAATTCAGTTACATGCTGTCCAAGATGATTTTCCTACCTCTTCTAGGATTTCAGCCTTTTCCGAACAGTCATCAAAACGCAGAGCTGTTCCAATTATCCATAAGGATACATTTTAAAAATCTGAATACAAATGAACTGTTGAACATGATGAATGAGAGCAGATATCACTGATAAACTCTGCAGTTTAAAGCCTAAATTAATATCTGCTCTGAGACGTGGGGAGGGCATGGTTGTGTGATCTCTGATTCCACCACTACTCCCCAGACCCTCCTTTTCCAGGGTGGGTATTTGAGGAATTAAGTCCATTATACTTATCATGATTCAAAATGGCTTAGCTGCGATTCACAATTGGTTTACACTGTCTTTGCCAGCTTGCACAATGAGCCATGACTCATTTTCTTTGCCTTCCCTGCAAGCTCCTTTTTTTAAAGTCTTCAGCCAACCAAATATGCATGTGATAAATTTGCTTAATCGAAGTATATTGCTTATATGTGGGTAGGAGCTCTAGTCAAGAACATTAACTAAAGTGTAGGAACCTTTACAGAATTTAGTTAGGGCTAGTAGAACCCTAACTTGCAGTTGTAGCCCTGTGGAATCTGATCCCGTCAGATCTCAGAAGCTAAGCAGGGCTGGGCCTGGTTAGTACCTAGATGGGAGACTGCCTGGGAATGGGAGACGGACCTGGCAACCCACTGCCAAAAATCAATCCACCATTGAAAACCCTATGAATAGCAGAGATACGCTGACAATAGTGTTTCGCCTGTTTTATGTAGGGTCGATATGGGTTGGATACCGACTCCATGGACCGACTGGATGGCACCTAACAACAACATCAGTAGAACCCTACAGGAGAAGGACATGGCAATCCACTCCCAAAGCAATCCATTTTCAAAGTAATCCCTGAAACAGTCAGCCCTTGAAAACTGTGAGGGTCACTATGAGTTAGGCCTACCTCCATGACACCTAACAACAAGTAGAACCCTAAAGTGTAGGGACCTTAGCAGATGTTTGCCATTTTGTCAATCCCTGATCTACCAGTACAGTACAATACTTAAGTACAGTTCAGTGAGATTGCCAGATGACACTATGAAATGGTAGACTCTAAACTAGAAAACAAGTCCTCTTCCAGGTCATCTACTGAAATTATTTTGCCACATTGATATCTCTCATTTCCAGTCAAATTCCTTCCAAATCATATGTTTGTAAGGTTGGAAAGTATCTTAAAGGTTTGTTGCCTTACTTATCTGTTTGAGCTTATCATTATTGCTACAGAATCCTCACCAGGTCGTACCCTAGCCCATGGTAAATAACCCCATTACAAGGAATGTACCACTTCCATGGCTTTAGTAACAATTGTTGAATAAATGAATATTTAATCATTTAAATTCAGCTTTATTTGACTGCCTTTCTAATACTACAAAAGGAATTATCTTCTATGTAGATTTTGCATTCACATTTGCTTAATAGTTCATAGGTTCATCTTGATTATCAGGCTCTCCATCACCTGGACTCTCTTCTGAGGCTGTTTCCATCATTAAGGTCGACTCTACTTTGAGGAGGCAACCCTTCCCCAGTCGTTTCTTGAATGCATTCCAGCCTGAGGGGCTCATTCTCTGGCACCATATTTGACAGTGCTTCTCTGATACTCATTGGTTTTCAAGGGCCAATTGTTTCAGGAGTGGGCTGACGGGTCCTTCTCTCTAGTGTGTCTTAGTCTGGAAGCTCAGCTGTAAACTATCCACCATGGATGGACCTGGTTGGTATCTGAAATACCAGTGGCACAGCTTTTAGCATCACAGCCACATGCAAGCCTCTATAGCATGACAGGCTGATGAGACACATCGGGGTGAATGGTTTTAGTTGTAACATAACTATTGACTATCAAATACATGGGGCTGGGATTTAGCTCAGTTGGTAGAGCGCTGCACTGCAGTCTCTGAGGTCCCGAGTTCAATTCCCAGCACCGCAAAAATGGAAGAAGGACCTGGCAATCCACTCCCAAGGCAATCCTGAAACTGTCAGCCATTGAAAACCCCATGAGGGTAGCTATGAGTCGGATACCTAATGACAACAACAACAATCAAATACATAGCTCATTTAATGAGCTTATATCTCATCAATGAAAGTTGGGGTTTAGCTCAGTTGGTAGAGTGCCTCTCTGTACTCTCTGAGGCCCGGGGTTTGATCCCCAGCACTGTAAAAACAGGAGAAGAATGTGGCAATCCATTCCTAAAGCAATCCTGAAATGGCCACTGAAAACTTTGAGGGTCTCGATGAGTTGGACCTGACTCGATAGCACCTAACAACAACATATGTCACTAATGAACTCCAAATTCTTATGTTCAACGTATCTTGGTCATCTATCCTTGGATGACCCATTGTAATGTCAAATTCTATACATCCTAAATCTTAGTCATTATTTTCTCTCCTTAAACTGCTCCTGCTCCCCCAGAATTCTAATCTCACTAAATAGTACCATCCCATAATGAGAAACCCAAGACAGAAATCTTGGCATCCATTTGTGAGTCTTCCCTATCCTTACACATCTCACATCCAATAACTTACTATATTTATAATGCTTCTACCTCAAAAATTTCTCTCTACTTCTCTTCATTCTCTCTGTTGCTGGCCCTCAGTCTTTGCTGCCCGAATGGCTCCTCCTCTATTCTCTGTATACTTCTAGGACTCACATCTATTCTTATTACTTTCTTGCTTCAAACTCTTCAATGAGCTCTCAACTGCTTTTATAGTAAAATCTAATAACTTAATATGGTTAAAGAGACCTCTCATAATCTGGCTTATGGTTGTTGTTGTTGTTGTGGATCAGACCATCAACTTCTCATATGCAAGTTCAAACTGAAGCTGAAGAAAATTAGAACAAGTATACGAGAGCCACGGTATGGCTTATGGTACATTTTCCAATTCCTTGAATAAAACCATGCTACACACTGTCTGAATTGCTTTGGGAAAAGCTGTTGCAAAAGACCTCTTTAAAGTGTTGAAAAGTGAAGATGTCACATTGAAGACGAAGGTGCGCCTGACTCATGCCAAGGTATTTTCAGTCACATCATATGTTTGTGAAAGCTGGATGGTGAATGAGGGAGACAGGAGAATTGATGCTTTTGAATTATGGTGCTGGAGATGAATATTGTATATCCTATGGACTGCCAAAAGAACCAACAGATCTGTCTTAGAAGAAGAACAACCAGAGTGTTTCTTGGAAGCAAGGATGACTAGACTGTGTCTGATGTATTTTGGACATGTTGTCAGGAGAGACCAATCCCTGGAGAAGGACATCATGTTTGGGAGAGTGATGGGTCAACAATCAAAAAAGGAAGACCCTCAACTAAATAGACTGACCCAGTGGCTGCAACAATGGGCTTAAAAAAATATTGTGTGACTGACACAGTGTCATGGAGTGTTTTGTTCTGTTGTACATAGGGGAGCTATGAGTCAGACCTGTCTCAAGGGTACCTAACAATAACAACAAAACATACTGTTCCATCTGTCCAAAGTATTGTACTTCTCTGCCTGTGTGGCTAATTCCCAATCTTTTTTTTTTTTTTTTTGAGATTCCAATGTAAATGTCACTTCTTGGGGGCAGAAGTCATCTGTCAGAGAAATTAGGTATCCCAACACTACCTTTCCTATCACAACACTTGATTTCACATTTTAATTCTGCTTGCTTAATGGCCTGCCTTCCCTGCTGGACCCTAAGGCTTTGGGGGTAGGGAAGTGCCTCTATATCAACAGTGCCTGACACAGTGGGAGACTTATAGCAGATGTTCAAAAATTTTCATAGAAGACAGAAAATACAAGAACTTCTATTTTATCTCTGTAAAACTTCCTGTTCTAAATGTTCCATTGCTTAAGTCTTTCTTTTTGGGTATTCCAACTGTCATTAACCTACCTGAAATTTGTGTTTATTTGAGACAGTGTCTGACAGTATAGCCCAGGGTGGCCTCAAACTTGTGATCCTCCTGCCCCAGCCACCTGTGTACTGGGAGTATAGGCATGAGACACCACACCCAGCTTGCCTGCAATCTTGATAAGACAGTCTTCTGTGTGTTCACTCAAGGAATTGGACACACATGTTGAACTGATGAGAAGATCATATACTAAGGGATATCTATGACTGGAGTGATGGAGGTGATGGGGGGTGGTGGCCGATAAGGAGGCTGGAAAAATATAACACTGGAACTACCCTAAGGACCTCTTTAAATGTGGTTACACTGAATTTGTGTTGATGCCTTTTGTTCATTAATAATGTTGGCAACTTAGGTAAAGACACTGTTACTGAGTGTGTCCTAAACCACTCTGACATAGCTTTTCTTGCAGAATCTTATACCATGTGGTCAGCTATGTTTTTTCCCTGTATATATTTTTTGAAGTTGGTCTCACTATGACTGGGTGCTTAGCCCTTCATGTCTAGGAATGAAACTTATCATTGAAGTACTTTAAAATGTTTGAGGAGGATTGCGTGTAGTTAAGTGGTCTGTGGTCTGGGATTTAGCTCAGTTGGTAGAGCGCTGCGCTGCAGTCTCTGAGGTCCCGAGTTCAATTTCCAGCACCGCAAAAATGGGAGAAGGACCTGGCAATCCACTCCCAAGGCAATCCCGAAACAGTCTGCCATTGAAAACCCTATGAGGGTCGCTATGAGTCGGATACCGACTCGACGGCACATAACAACAACAACAACAAGTGGACTGTAGAAACATCTAAATACTTAATGGTTTTTTTTTAATCTCAATTCATGACTTACATGTAATTTTACTTGTGAAGTACTGTAAATGATCTTATAATAACTTATCCTTTAGGAACATTATTAATTAAAATATATAATATATAATTGAAAGAATGGTTCAAAGTCCTCTTAACAGTGTATCTTTCCACTGTGCTAGAGTCCACCATCCATATCATCCATTCATCCATCTGTATAGTAGGTGACGGTCAATGTCCACTATATTTAATTAATCAATTAGTTAATTAATTTGTAGTATTTGGGGGCTGAACCCAGGGCCTCACACACACTTTGCAAGTGCTCTGCCTTTGAGCTGCACCTCTAGCCCCCATTTAATTTTTTATCTTGAGACAGGATCTTGCTAAGTTACACAGGCTGTCTCTGCCCTCCAATGGGCGATCCTCCTGCTTCCACCTCCTAAATCTCTGGGATTGCTGGTGTGAGTCATTGCACCCAGCAATGTATTTTAATTTCTATTCCTCTCTGCAAATCCAGACCTACCTGCACTGTGGTGGAGCCTCTGTATAGTCCTCTCAGCCATCGTGGGGTTCATACCTCGGACAGGCTTTTGATCAGGCCATGTTTCCCTCTGGCTCTGAGATCTCTTAGAGGTGTTGAGTGGATTCTACGTGAGATGCCACTGCAGGAAAGTGGCACGTCTCTCTGGGTTAGTTTCACTCAAGGTGTTTGGGATACCTTGCATGAAGCCCAGGAGCCTCTGGGCTTCACCTGTCTCCCGATCCTTGCTCACGTGTTCTATCACATCTGTTTTGTTTTGAGCCTCTCTCAAAGATCTCAGGATCCTCCTATCACTCTAGACTCAGACATTAACTCCTATTTCACCTATTGATGTGTGGCTTGTCCTGTGGCTTCTTGAAGGGGCCACGGAGCCCAACCCAGAATGCAGAAGAGTCAATTCCAGGTATGACAAATTTTGATAAATATGGAAGGGAACCATCAGAAAAATTCCCTCCCATCTCTCCCTTAGTCTTTCAATGGACTGTTGAGAAACACAGTAGTCCCTACATGGCCATTTTGAAGACTTCCAGCCACACCAGGCAATCAGCTGTTTTCTACAAAGGCATGTCTAACTCAGCGATATCTCCCACACTTACATCTCCTTCTCTGCCTCATTCTCCTTCTCTCTCCCTCCTGCCTCTCTAGGATGATACTGCTCAATACATTGTCAGTGTGAAAGTATTTTCCTCAGACTCTGTTTTGTTTCTTTCTTTTTTGAGCCTTTTTTTATTAGTAATTTTTAATGTGCAACTTAAATGGGTCTCATTATGACATGTCCATACATGCACTTCATTGTACATTGCTCACATTAACTTCCCCCTTCTCATGACCCTCCTTCCCATCCCCTCCCTTGACACCAATCGTCTCCCTTCTGCTTCCATGTCTTTCTTTGTGAGTCTGTCTATCTATATGCCTGCAGCCTTACAACTGTGGCATCTGATACAGTCAGATCTCAAAAGCTAAGCAGGGTTGAGCCTGGTTAGTACTTGGATGGGAGACCACCTGGGAACACCATCTGCTGTAGGCTTGGGAGAAGGACCAAGCTGCACACTCCCAGAAAACAATCAGCCACTGAAAACCCTATGAATAGCAGAGAAGCATAGACAACAGGGTTTCATCTGTTGTACATAGGGTTGCTATGAGTCGTACACTGACTTGATGGCACCTAACAACAACAACAACAAGCTACCTACATATGTACATTCCGATTTTCCCATAAGGGCAACATACATGATTTTTTTTAAGTTTCAGGAAATTTATGAGAAACATAACTCTTTAAAGACACTTAATGCTTATGTTGGGCTCTTCAATATATACAAACAGACCAATGGAAGCACATGTTTGCGCTCATCTACTTTTAGGGATTTTTCAGTGGAAATGGGAAATGGACTGTAGTATGAGTCTTTTAATACCATATATAATTTTGATTTTAATTCACTGTTTCTTCCCTTCCTCCTCCTCTTCTTCTTTTGTGATGTAATCACTACTTGATCACTTATGTTCCCTTCCCTGGTTTTCATCCTAAGTTATGTCTTACCTACTTGGCATTGATTGCAGCTTTGAGGGCACACCCAGAGAAATTAATTCATGAATGAGTGAATGAATGAAGGAATGGAGTGCCTCCCATCAAAATTAATAGATAATGAATAATTAGAACTGAGAATAACTGTGACCAGCCTGCCAATTCACATAAAATTTTAAAAAGGGGATTTCAATTTAAAGGTCTTATGATGTGCAAATATGTAACTTTCAATTATTATTGGATAATGGCTGGCATGGAAACCTTAGACAAGCTATGTTTGTTCATTCATTTGTTTAACAAATAATTATTAAACCTGTGGCATGATATCAGAGTCTGTAAGAGGAAACACAACAGTAAACTAAATAGTCAAACATTCCTGCTTTCATGGTGCTTACATACTCTGTCATGTCTCTGCACTTTAATACCAAACACTAACTGTAAAATGGGAGCATTCTCTATCTCAACTTATTACAAGAAAAGATGATGATATCCCATAAAACCATAAACAAACACATATACATGTGAGGTATGATCAAAACATATGGTGAATGCTTAGCTAAAAAATTTGTTACAGTAAAAGGCACATTGCCATTAAACCTCCTCACCATATTCTCCCTGTTCAAACACACTGATCTCATAATTGTTGCCATGTTCTGAAGCAGTTCTGAAAGTCCTCTTTTATGAGTGTCTTTTACTTGTGTTGTCAGGCCTGCCTCAATGTCCTGAATTGATTCATAACATTTACCTCTCATGGTCATTTTGACTTTGGTAGGGAACCAGACGTTGCATGATGCCAGATCCAGTGAATAAGGTGGATGAGGACACACCATAATGTTTTTGACACAATTTGCTGTACCAGAGCATTGTCCTAATGGAGGATGAAATCAAAGATATGAAAGAGGACTTCCAGAAATGCTTCAGAAAGTGGCAAGAACAATGTGTTTGAAGCCAGATGGAATATTTTGAAGGGGATTAATGGAAATGTGTCTTCTACTGTAATAATATTTTAATTTAATCATTCACCATATTTCCTGTTCATACTTCATAATTTCCATAAATTTAAAGATAGTACCAAGCATGAAGCTATTGTTTTGAGTGCCATCAAATTGGATCCCACTCATAGCAACCCTACGTACAACAGAACAAAACACTACCCAACACTGTACCATGCACATGCTCTTTTTACGTTTGAGCCCAACATTGCGGCCATTGTGTTTCTTCTCATTTTGAGTCATGCCATATCAGCAAAAAGAAGTCCTAGGGGCTTTATTCCATTCTCACCATTAAAGTCAACTCTACTCTGAGGAGGTGACTGTTCCTCAGTTGTTTCTTGAAGACCTTCCAGCCTGGGGGGCTCATTTTCCAGCACTGTATTTGACAGTGCTTCTCTGCTGTTCATAAGAGTTTTTAATGGCTAATTGTTTTTGGAGTAGGCTGCTGGATCCTTCTCCCTAGTCTGTCTTAACCTGGAAGCTCAGCTGAAATTTGCTCACCATGGGTGGCCCTGCTACTATCTGAAATACTGATGGCATAGCTTTTAGCATCACAGCAACACACAAGACCCCACAGCATGACAAACTGTCAGATGTGGGGAAGCATGTAGTCAGTAGTTAATAATGTTAGTTGTTATTATTACTGATTTATTATTATTACTGTTGGTGGCAAAGTTGGTTGAGGAATTTTATATAAAACTCCATAGTTCACATGAAGACAAGGCAAGCATGACCACCCTTTTAGGGCAGGCGGTATTTGATGTGGCCTGATGAGGCACTGGTATCTTTCAGAGAGAGAGAGAGGAATGAGGCCTTCATTGTTTTCTGTTCTGCATAAACTACTTCGGTTTGGCAATTCCAAAGATCACTCCACATCAATTGATAGAAACTACAATCCATCCATTTCTAGAGTTCTGCCTCATAATTGTCTGTGCGCAGCAGGTCTTGGGTTTTGTTATTACTGGGTTTTAAACTTTAGGAGGATCACTAACATATGTTGATAGAAAGAAGCAAAATCAGTTGCACATTACAGTATCTGAACTCGATGAAGACTCAGTGCATTTCCATTGTTCAGCCAATATTTCACTCAGCCATGGCCTCAATGACTGAACTGTCAGGGAAGATGGAATCATTTGTGAGCCAGTACAGCCCAAATGGTACTAGTGATACTTAAGTAACTATTGTGTGTAAGTGATGCCTGTTTGTAAAAACAAAGCAAATGTCAATACATTATGTAAAATGTACAGTGTTTTTTTCTGAAAAGAATGCATATAAGGTAAGGTATATAACTAAACTTTTATCACATGCAGGTAAAATAGTAGATATAAAACAGTGTTGTGTTTCCAAGAGCAGACTTTATAATATGATGCCGATTTAAGGATTTTGAGAGTTTTATAAACTATTGCTTTTTCTGTCTTCAGAACTGAAGACATGACCACTTGTAGGTCTAAATCTTGACATGAAAATGTGCACACAGACTAATCATTTCTCTTCATGATCTGCTCTTTAGCCTCTCGTATAGGTATGGGAATCAAACCTGAGTGCATTCACTGTACTCAGGGAAATCAATCAACAGCGTTTATATGCTTAGCATTGGTGTTGAACAACTTTGTTTTTCTTTTCTCTTTCTTTTCTTTTCTTGGGGAAACCTGTCCTCCTTCTTGCAAATGTTTTTGTGTGGTGTGCAGGGTTTCCCTCCTCTGTATTCATGGACATTTGTGGGGGAAGTTCTTTGTGCTGCTCAGGCCAAATGAACTCACATCAATAAATGAGGTAATGGCAGTGTAACTAGTATAACATTGCTTGGCAGAGTTGTGCTATTCTCAGAGCGTGGTACTAGATGATTTGCAACAGCTGAATTAGTCTTTTGCTCGTGTAGGATGGTATAGCACAGTCCCCCTGGTAAAGAATCATCCTAGATTTCATATGCAGAGGGGTAAACTGGGTCTTAGAAATTAAGGACCACAGAGGAAGGCTGGTCACTGAGATCACCAGTTTTTTACGTATTTTCTTTGTGACTTGAAGGTAGGATTGAGGGTGCTCAGCACACTGCAGATGTGTTGGCACAAGGTGGCTCTGCTTGGGTTGTGTTGTGGCAACTTCCTCTCCTAATACACTAATGGGCTGAGAAGAGACTCCAGGGCAACACTGACGCTTCATGGGTTTATATATGTTCCCTACATCAGGCCTGACTCAGTGACATTTACTAAGATTAACGTTACGAAGCTGACACTTGGCTTTTACAAACATTGAATATCATTGGAAACAACCAGGCCATTGGGCCTAAAACCGTATTTTTAGAGAGCAATTTTTTTCGGATCAAATAATTTTATTACTGACTATACTTGAGAAATTTTGCCAACATCAACCACCATGATGGTGTCTCCTTCAGGTGGAAAAATATTAATACAATTTATGATAATAGTAAAACTGCCTTTCATTTCATGTGTACAACAAATAATCATTTTCATTTCAATCTCATATCATCGCTGTATAGAGTATATTACTATCCTGAAGGGGGTGAGTCTCGTGTCCAAAGTCATATACTGCTTGAGTGACAATAGCCAGTCTTACTCAGAAATCTGTTCATCCACTTAGTCCTTCAATTTTTTCCTTTTTCTAAATTGGAATAAATAACACATAACAGGATATCTACCCTCTTGACAAATTTTTAAGTGTATAACTATAAGCACCATGTTGTACAGCTGATCTTCAGGGCTCTTTCATCTTGCATGAATGAAATTCTATACCCATTAAACATCAACTTCCCCATTTTCCCCTTTTGCTGTTTCCTGGCAGAATACTGTTCTATTTTCTGCTTCTGCTAGTCTGGCTACTTTAGATATATTACATAAGTGGAATCATATGGTATTTGTCCTTCTGTGTCTAGATTATTTCACTTAGCTTTAGGTTCATCCTCAAGTTTAATTCATATTGTAAGAAATGATAAGATTTCCTTCTGTTTTATGGTTGAATAATATTCCACTGTATGTATGTACTATTTTCTTTATCCATATATCTGTCAAGGAGCATTTAGGTTGTTTCTGCCTCTTGGCTACTATGAATAATGCTGCAATGAACTTAGGTTGCAAATATCTCTTTGACATAACTGATTTAATTTCCTTTGGATAAATACCCAGAAGTGGGCAGGCTCCATTGTAAGGCAGGTCTACTTATAGTTTTTTGAGAAATATCCATACTGTTTTCCATGGTAGCTGCTCTATTTAATATTCCCAATAGTACACAAAGGTTCCAGTTTTGCCAAATCATGAAAATACTTGTCATTTACTTTTATTTTGATAATGACCACCCTAACAAGTGTGAGGTTCTGAGTAGCACATCTCTGATGATTAGCACTACTGATCATTGTTTCCTGTATCTGTTGCCTATTTGTATGTGTTCTTTGAATAATTGTCTATTTGGCCATTTTAAAAATCAGATAACTTATTTTTGCTATTGAGTTATAGGGATTCCTTATATTTTTTATATTCATCCCTCATCAGATACTTGGTTTGCAAATATTTTCACTTTCTAAAAACCATCTAGTAACTGTTTACATAGAATCTTTTTAGGCAAGGCTTTACTTTGTCAATAAATATACAAATTTCTGATGTGTACAGGTCTCTCCATTTATGTCATTGGACTTTTTAATGCATGTATGTTATCTGGAAAGAGCAATACATTTACCAATTAGTGCTTCTATAAAGATGAATTTATCTATCAAATTCCCATCCTCTCCTTTGGTTCAAAGCAGGAATTGTAAATGATGTGACACCAATTATGGGGATCTGGCAAGTGAAGAACGTCAGATCAGTTGAAGAGCACAAGGCATAGCTAGGCAGACAGGTTTTAGGATACAGGGATGAGTTTCAGAGAGAGCCTCTGAATCACAGGAAATACTATAGAATAATATGAAGAGTCTGGTGTATGTCAGGAGCTGCTGTGGTAAGGTGATACAAAGGGCAGCAGAGAAAATTTTTGTCACTTTGTCACTGTGAGAGAAAGCTGGTTCTTGTAATCATAGTCTGGACAGCACAGGTGCCAGTTTACACTGTGCAGTGGATTGGTCAGATTTCTGTCCCCTGCTTCAGGGTGGGGCCACATCTTCTGGGTCCATTTGCATGTGAGTCGGGCAGTTACACAATGGGAAATACCTGGTGATTCTTAGATCCTTGACTCTTTGCATGGAGCCCCAAGCTGTGAGACTCGATGGCCTCCTTTGACACTGAGCAGCTTGGAGCTGGGCGACAGTCCAGGGAGCCTCCAGGGAAGTCATCTCCACCACCTGGACCCCAGTCCTCTCCTCTGTGGAAACCTTAATGGCCATAATGACCAAACTGTCAAGGACTGAGAAAAACAATTGATACCTGCAGAATGCCGTTGTTATTGTCAGGTGCCGTGGAGTTGGTAATCAACTCATAGCTACCCTATGTATATCAGGCGAAACACTATTGTCAGTGCTTCTCTGCTGTTCATAGGGTTTTCAATGGCGGATTGATTTTTGGGAGTAAGTTGCTGGGTCCGTCTCCCAAGCCTGAATCACCTGGTGTTCCCAGGCGGTCTCTCATCCAAGACTAACCAGACCCGACCCTGCTTAGCTTCTGAGATCTGATGGGATTGGATGCCACAGGGCTACGGCTGCAGGCACAGAATGCTAGGGACACATTATTTGTAATTATTATAATTATGTAGGCTTAAGGTGCCTCAGCATTGTAAAATATTGTGTAGGGAAATTTCTTCCCATTTTTATCAGTTTAAAAAATAAATCTACACCATGAAGTACTTTGGGGTGCAGAGGAGTCAGGCTATCGGGCACCAGCTGGGCGCCCCTAGAAGACCAGTGCCATTTCTTTCCTTCTTTTCAGTGAAAGTGGGGAGGCCCACTTGGAAGAGAAAAAGAACCAAGAAATATTTTTGATCTTTCTCAGCCAGAAAATGTGGCTGGATAATGCTATGATACTTTTGGATTTCAGAGTCATCTTTTTCATTATTTAGTGCGATTCCTTTATTTCATACACACGGCAATTGCCTGATTGCCCCAAGAGGTCAATTGACTCCCTCACAGCCACTCAGCCCGAGGTGGCAGAGCTCAATCTCTGATCTGGATCTTTTGATTATCAATCTAACATTTCATCTCACATCAATTGAATTTATAGTAAAAAAGTACATATTTGTAGCACTGAAGTGAAAGGCTGATGTGGAGCAAGAGCAAACAAGTTAATTCTACATGCATGAAAACATAATCTGCAGCATTAGGCAGGTTTTCAACATCAAATTCTTATTTTTCTAATATGTTAAGTATGGCTAATATGTTAAGTATGTTCTAATATGTTAAGTTGGGAGAAGGACCTGGCAACCCCCTCCCAAAAATCAATCTGCCATTGAAAACCCTATGAACAGCAAAGAAGCACTGACAATAGTGTTCCCCTGTTGTACAGAGGGTCGCTATGAGTTGGATACCGACTTGACAGCACCTAACAACAACAACAAATATGTTAAGTATGTTAAGTATGGAGTGTTGTTGTTAGGTGCAAGTCATTTCCGAATCATAGTGACTCACAGGGTTTTCTAATGGCTGATTTTTCAAGATTGCCTCAGGAGTGGATTGAGGTGTCCTTCTCCCATTTTTGCAGTATTGGGAATTGAACTCAGGAACTCAGAAACTGCAGAGCAGTGCTCTACCAACTGAGCTACATCTCAGCCCCAAGTATGGAGTATGACCTTCTTAAATGATATGAGTTCATAATGATTAGAAAGTGAGGAGTTGAAATTTGGAGTCAGATATCCTTATTCTTACTCACATTATAACACTGAGCGGTTGTCCATGATCCTGGAGCTTCAATTTAACCCCATATCTACCTCAGTTTAGCCATCTAACCTAGCCCACACTCTTATGAAGATTGAGTAAAATATGATGTGAATGCAATGTGTACAAAAATAATATAAATCCATCCATCCATGTAAAATACCACAAATAATGAGCCTAACACAGAGCCCAGCACACAGAAGAACCCAATCTTTGCCATTAGAATAATAACTATGACTAAAGGTCAAGAGAAAGTGTGTTGGACATAAAAAAGGTTAAGACTCGAAATCAGTACAGTACCTTGCCACTCGCCTGTATGATGCTACCGCTCACTAGCTATGCATTTGTGGTCAAGTCTTTAATTACCTAAGGCTCTATTTCCCTTGGTTGTAAAATGTGAACAACTTAGAAGGAGCACAGGGTTGATATAAGGAGCAAATGCAACAATTTAGAGAGGTTTTTCTGATATGTAGCTATAAGAAAATATTAAGAAGGGAAGGAAGGGAGGTAAGGTAGAAGGAAGGAACAGAGGAAGGAAAGAAGAAAAGGAGGGAAAAAGGGAGGAGAGAAGGAAATGAAAGCATTTGAAATTCATAAAGCATTTTTTTGACAGCCAGGGACTGGAGACCTCTGCTAGTTCGTGGTTGAAAAGTCAAGAACTTTACCTTGTTCCTGCAGCTCAGCCACTGACTTCTGGTTTGATTCCGGGGAAATAATTTAATCTGCAGATGACTATCTCTGTGGGTGTATATAATTTGTACCTTTCTGCCTGGTGTCACTACATTGGATGAGATGACCTTGAGGTCCCCTTCAGCTCTAATTTTCTATGATAAAATTATGTTCTCTGTGTCAGTGGTGGCTCTCCGGCAAAAAGAAAATAGTAAAACCTCAGGCTAGTGAAGGTGTCACATGCTCTGAGATTTGCAGGAGAAAATTAATGTTCGCACGGTGGTTCTCGTTGAGAAAGGAGACTCCCCATTTTCACACTCCCTTTCTCTATTGAGGCTTTTAATCTAATGGAATTATAATGCTTCTTTGCTGCTCTACAGCTTTCAAACATGGGTGTGCTTTTGTGAAAAGTCTTTAATCATCTAATTTCTTACATTCTCTGTCTAAAAGCTACATCATAAGAATTGCTAGCAATTTAAGCTTTTCCTTTTATATAATTTAGTTTTCAGGACCTATAGCTAGATAGATACAGAAGTCCTTGTTCACAATGAGTCAAATACTGAACATTTTTGACAGGAATGACCTGTGGGGAAAAAAGTATCTTGTTGAATTCTTGTATTTAACAGTAGGAGATCCTGGGTCTCAGACAGGGAAAGCATCTAAACTAAGGTCACACAGTAATTCATACCAGATCTAGCTATTAGTGACTATGGCATATGGTATTTTTCAACTATGTAACACCATCTCCATTTCACAAGCTTTATTTTAATGTGATTTTCATCATGGTTCCATTAAGAGAGGGGCTGGAGTTTAGCTCATTGGTAGAGTGCCACTTGAGCTGAGGCCCTTGAGCCCTAGCACTGCAAAAATGGGAGAAGGGCATGTCAGCCCACTACTAAAACAATCTCAAAAAATCAGCCATTTAAAACCCTATGAATAGCAGAGAAGCACTGACATAGTGTCAAGCACCTAACAAGAACAACAAACGTAGAAAGCTGTTGCAAAAGACTTCTTTAAAGTGTTGAAAAGTAAAGATGTCACACTGAAAACAAGGCTACGCCTGACTCATGCCATGATATTTTCAGTTGCATCAAATGCTTGTGAAACCTGGATATTGAGTAAGGCAGACAGAAGAAGAACTGATGCTTTTGAGTTATTGTGCTAGAAACAAATATTGAATATATCATGGACTGCCAAAAGAACCGACAGATCTGTCTTAGAAGAAGTGCAACCAGAGTGCTCCTTAGAAGCAAGGATGGCTAGACTGTGTCTTGCGTATTTTAGATATGTTGTCAGGAGAGACTGACCAATCCCTGGAGGAAGACATAATATTTGCAAGCATGGTGGGTCAATGACAAAAGAAGACCCTCAGCTACATGGATTGACAGTGTCTGCAACAAGGGGCTTAAACATAAAAAAGATGGTGTGCGTGGCGCAGTGTTGGGGAGTGTCTCATTCTGTCATTCATAGGGTCACTAAGAGTCGGACCCAACTTGATGGCATCTAACAACAACAACAATCGATTAAGAGATGGAGGCTAATTCCTCTATACTTGGGTCCACTTGACTAATATAATGTGGTAAAAGTGATATTGGAAAATGGCAAGGCTAAGCCATGATGACCTTAGCAGCTTCTGTTTGGGCCTCTTTGGATGCTCTATCTTAGAGCCAGCCCCATGCCACATGGGAAGGCCATGAATTGGCAGTAAAATCAACATCCTCACCTGAGCCCCCACTCCACAGCCAGCACCTATTCTAGCCAAGAGAGGGAGTTTTCTTGGATATCCAGCTCAGCTGAAACTTCAGAAGACTGAAGTGCCAGCTGTTATCTGTGACCCCATGAGAAACCCTGGGAAAGGACTCCCCACTGAGTCCAGCCTACACATAGAAGCATGACAATGAGTGTGTGTGTGTGTGTGTGTGTGTGTGTGTGTGTGTGTGTGTGTATTCGTTCAGCTGTTTTTTTCCTGCAGCAGTAGGTAATCTGAATAATACTCAGTCCTTTCTTGGCTCTAGGTTCCATACTGTTTCTTTTCAAGTAAGCTATTTGGGATTTTGGAAGAAGGACCTGGCAACCCACTCACCCCACAAAACACAATCAACCATTGAAAAACCCCATGAGCAGCAGAGAAGCACTGACAATAGTGTTTCGCCTGTTGCATATAGGGTTGCTATGAGTGAGGCACTGACTCCAGACTGCACCTAACAACAACAACAACAACATTTGGGATTAGCAGGATAAGTGGTTAGTGCCCTGATCTCAAGAGTTGCACAGATTTGAAAGGGAGAGCCATTGAGTTTAACTGGAGAACAGCTTAATGTAAGAATTTCTAAACTTGCACGAACTGTAACTTCCCATTTTTTGTTTGTATGGAAAACTTGCCTCTGTTGTTGCTAGTAATCATGTAACTAAATATTGGCCAATGAGCTATAAGTAGGTGTCAGCAGAAACACATGTGATTTTTCTAAAAGGGTATTTAAAGTTAGACAAGACACGAGGACTTTTCATTCTCCTTTTCTTTCCTTCTCCTGTCCTTTAGACATGAACGGAGCTCAAGCCAGTAGGTTAGATGAGGGGATTTTGAGGGAAGAACTTGCATCAGATGGGGTCTCACAAGGAAAACAAAGCCACACTTTCTATCGAACAGAACAGCCATGGAATTTAAAGCAAGGAAATGGCTACACAGATATTGACTTTGCTGGGAACAATGGTGGGAAAACTAGAGGTTAGGACAGTAGGCAGCCACTGCCAGTGCCACAGGGAAAGCCACGGAAAGAGGGAGCATTGCTGGAGCCCAGAGGGAAGAATCCAAGCACAGAAGTTCTAACTCTAGTAATCTATTTGCAGCAGCTGGAGGCCTACAGACACTGCCAGGTGCCAGCCCAAGGCAGAAATCTTCTCCCTTCCTCCTGTCTCCAAATCCTAGCCAGTACGTTCCAGTGGCTAAATCCAGCAAGATATGAGGGGCCATCACAGAAGCCAGTGCTGGATGGCAGGAGGCTGCGCCCTGATGATCATGGAACTATTATGCAAAGTACATACTTAGCCAGGCGTGGTGATGCACACCTGTAATCCCAGGAAGGCAGGAGACAGAGGCAGCAGGATTGCAAGTTCAAGGTCAGAGGCAGCCTGTGTAACTTGGCAAGACCCTGTCCCAAGACAAAAAAATTAAAAAAAAAAAAAAAAAGGGATTGGGATGCAGCTCAGTGGTAGACCACTTGCAAAGTAGGCACAAGACTCTTGATTCAACCATGCAGTACCACAAAAACAAACAAATGAAAATTCTCTTTGCTTTTTCTTGTTTTCATTATTGTTAGGTGCCATTGAGTCAGATCCAGTTCATGATGACTCTATGTACAACAGAAAAAGGACTCACTGACACTGTGCCTGGCATATGGTCTTTGTTATGTTAAAGCCCATTGTTGCAGACACTATGTCAATTCATCTACTTGAGGGTCTTCCTTTTTTTGTTGACTTGCCACTCTCCCAAACATGAAGTCCTTCAGGAATCGGTCCCTTCTGACAATGTGTCCAAAGTACGTCAGATGCAGTCTAGCCATCCTTCCTTCCAAGGAGCACTCTGGTTACCCTTTTTCTAGGATGGATCTGTTGGTTCTTTTGGCTGTCCATGGTATATTCAATATTCACCATAATTGAAAAGCATCAATTCTCCTGTCTCCCTTATTCAACATCTAGCTTTCACAAGCACATGATACAACTGAAAATACCATAGCATCAGTCAGGTGCACCTTCGTCATCAATGTGACAACTTTCAACACTTTAAAGAGGTCTTTTGCAACAGCTTTTTCCATTGCAATGTGTCTTTTGATTTCTTGACTGTTGCTTCCATGGGTGTTGACTGTAGACCAAAGTAAAGAAATCTTGGAGAACTTCAATCTTTTCTCCATTTATCATGAAGTTACTTACTGACCCAGTTGTAAGAATTCTTGTTTTCTTGATGTTGAAGTGCAATCCATACTGAAGGCTGTGCTCTTTGATCGTCATCAGAAATGTTTCAAATCCTCTTCACTTTCATCAAGCAAAGTTGTATTATCTGCATAACACAGATTTTTAATGAGTCTTCCTTCAGTTCTGATGCCACCTTTTTCTACATAAAGTTTAGCTTCTTGGATTATTTGCTCAACATAGAGATTGAAGAGGTATGGTGAAAGAATACAGCACTGACACACACTTTTCTTGACTTTAAACTAGGCAATACTTCCTTGTTCTATTCGAATGATTGCCTCCTGATCCATGTGGAAATTTCTCATGAGTATAATTAAGTCCATGGCAACTCTTTGCAAGGTTATATAATGTGATGTGATCCACATATTCAAATGCCTCTGCATGGTCAGTAAAACCTAGATATACATCTTTCTGGTATTCTGTTTTCAGCTAATAGTGATCTGATGTCATTAATGTTGTCCCTAGTTCCATGCCCTCTTCTAAATCCAGCTTGAGTTTCCAGCAGTTCCTGGTCAATGTACTGTTGCAGTCACTTTTGAATGATTATATACAGCAGAGCATAATATGAATTGATATCAATGAGTCTTAGGGAGTTTGCAAAGGATACCATAACAAAGCTTGCAACTGTAACACTGTGGCATCTGATCCTCTCAGATCTCCGAAACTAAGCAGGGTCAGGCCTGGTTAGTACTTGGATGAGAGACCTCCTGGGAACACCAGGTGCTGTAGGCTTGGGAGAAGGACCCGGAAACCCACTCCCAAACAACAGTCAGCCATTGAAAATCCTACAAATAGCAGAGAAGCAGTGACAATAGTGTTTCTTCTGGTGTATGTAGAGTCGCTATGAGTGGGACACAGACTCAGCAGCACCTAACAACAACAACAACCATAACAAAATACCATAGATCTGTGGCTCAAACAACAGAAATGTATTTTCTCACAATTCTGGAGGCTGCAAGATAAAAATCTAGGAGTCAGCAGGTCTGGGTTCTCCCAGATCCCTCTCTTGTCTTGCAGGTGACCACTTTCTCTCTGTGTCCTTATAACAGTCTCTTCTCTGTATGCCCAAAGTTCCTTTTCGTATAAGAACATCAGTCAGATTGGAACAGGACCCACCCTGACTGCCTCATTTTAACTTAGTTATCTCTTTGTAGCCTGCATCTCCAAATGAGGCTCATTCTGAGATATTAGGGGTTAGGGCTTTAACATGTGAATCTGAGGGGAACACAGTCCACCCACAACAGAGGATAAGAAAAAGAATCAGAAAACTGGAGAGTTAAATCAACCAAATTATACATGCCACCTAGGAAATAATAGTATCGATAACACGAAACAGCCAATAATCTAAGGAGCATTTTTGTGTGGCTTTATAATTGTCATCATTCCTTCATTAGATAGGTCTGAATCTCGCTCTATATCTTGCACTGCAGATGTGCTGCTGGGCATCTTATTCTGTTTTATTTGCTCACGCAGAGGAGCTGCCTCGTTAGTTTTTACTTAGATCACTGAGCCATGAGGTCTTCCATGAGTCCTAGGATTTGATGGGTGCTAATTATTTGCTGGGCTGGGATTTAGCTCAGTTAGTAGAGCGCTGCACTGCAGTCTCTGAGGTCCCGAGTTCAATACCCAGCATCACAAAAATGGGAGAAGGACCTGGCAATCCACTCCCAAGGCAATCCCGAAACAATCAGCCATTGAAAACGCTATGAGGGTCGCTATGAGTCAGGTACTGACTCGATGGCACCTAACAACAACAACAATTATTTGCTAACCCCTGAATGAACAGCAATTCCTACTTCTGCTAGGGAAGGATGCAAATGCATTAGATGTATGCTGAATCCTCAATAAAGAGTTAGCTGTAAAAGGTGTCCCTTCTACAGTTTGCTCCTGTAATTAGCTCCACCTTAATCTTCATGCACACAACTCCTGCTGAGACTACAGAGCACCAGCCTTGTCCAGCAGCTATCCCTCCCCTCTAAGCTTGCTTTTGGCTAAATTCTGCTGCTTCTAAAGAAGTAGTTTAGTGTTTAGGTTTAAGAGGCAAAGCCTAATAGATGATCCTGAAGGGTGATTGATAGAACCCCCATGCTCCCAACTGCAATGGCTGCAAACAGAGTCCATGAATGCAGGGCAGTTAAAATGTCTGTAAAGGAGGCAAAAGTAAGTCAGTAGATGGAAATTTCAAGTCACCCTCTTAGCCAAAGAGCAGTTGGCTGACCATGTTTTCTTTATTTCTTAACATATTAATTGCACATATTAATGGGAATCAGTATATTTCCATACATCCATACAGAGTGCATCTATCATATCCAACCACTCTTCTACGCTCACCACCACCCATCCTCTCCCAGCATTTCTCGTAATCATTATTCTACTTTCTGGTTGACAATTTTTTTTCTTTTAAGTTTGCACCTGTGATAGAGGACACACAGTACTTGTCTTTCTGTGTCTGGCTAGTTTTGCTTAACATGATGTCTTCCAGTTCCATCCATTTTGCTGCAAATGACAGGATTTCATTTTTCTTTATGGCTGAATAATACTCCATTGTGTGAGATACCATATCTTCTTTATCTATTGATGGGTACTTAATCTGACTCCATATCTTATTAGCTGTTGTGAATGGTGCTAAAATAAACACGGGAATATAGGGAACTCTTTTGCATGTGGATTTGCTTTGGATTTAAACCCAGGAGTGAGATAGCTGCATCATATGCTAGTTCTACTTTTAGTTTTGAGGAATTTCCATACTGTTCCCTATAGTGGCTGTACTAATTTACATAGAAAATTTGGCATTAGTTCTTTAAAAGTTTGGTAGAATTCAGCAGTGAAGCCATGCTATCCTGGGCTTTTCTCTAGTGGGAGACTTTCTCGGTGACTCAATCTCATTACTTGTTATTGGATCTATTCTATTCGAGTATTTTTATCCTCTTGGTTCTATTTTGGTAGGCCATATGTGTCCAGAAATTTGTCCACTTCTTATAGATTTTCCAATCTGTTAGCCTACAGTTTCTCAAAATAATTCCTACTGATCCTTTCTGGGAATTTCTCTTAGTATAATCTCTCTCTTTTTATCTCTAATTTTATTTGTGATTTCTCTCTATTTTTTCTTGGTTAGTCTAGCTACAGGTTTGTCAATTTTTGTTTATCCTTTCAAAGATCAAACTCTAAGTCTCGTTGACCTTTTGTATAGTTTTTAAAATTTCTATTTCATTTATTTCTGCTTTGATCTTTATTTCTTTTCTTCAACTGATTTTGGGTTCAGAACATTCTTTTTTTTTTTTTTCTTTTCCATCATCTTCTTTTTCCTTCCTAGCACATGCTAGGAAAGTGCTTTACCACCGAACTACATACCCAGCCCCTTTTTTGTTTCTTATTTTGAGACAAGGTCTTGCTACATTTCATAAGATGCCTCTGGTCTTCAACTTGGGATCCTCCTGCCTCAACCTCCTGAGTTGTTGGGATTACAGGCATGTGCTACTGTGCCTAGCTATGTTCTTGTTTTTCTAAAGCCTTGAAATGCATCATTCCGTTGTATATTTGAAATCTTTGATTTTTTTTTGATGTGCACTCATTACTATAAATTTTCTTCTTACTACTGATTTTGCTGAATCTCATAGGTTTTGGTATGCTATGTTTCTATTATTATTTGTTTCAAGAAATTTTTCAACTTTCCCTCTGATTTCCTCAATACTCACTGGTTATTCAAAATTGTGTTTAGCCTCCATGCATTTGTATAATTTATAAAGTTTCTCTTGTTATTGACTTCTAGTTTTACTCTACTGTGATTAAAAAAAGGGATACAGGATATGACTTCAGGTTTTAAAAAATTTGTTAAGGCTTGTTTAGAGGCATAATATATGGTCTATTCTAAAGCAAGCTGCATGCACTGAAGAAAGGAACATGTATTCTGCAGCTGTTAGTTGGAATGTTCTATAAATGTCTGTTAAGTACATCTGATCTATGTTGTTGTTGTTGTTCTTAGGTACCGTTGAATTGAGTCCAACTCATAGAGACCCTCATAGAGTTTTCAATGGCTAATTTTTTCACAGATTGCTTCAGGAGTGGATTGCCACATCCTTCTCCCATTTTTGGGGGTGCTGGGGATTGAACCAGGGTCCTCAGAAAGTGACATCTGATCTATAGTGTAGTTTAACTCTCGTGTATGTGTGTTGATTTTTATCTGGATGATCTGTCCATCCATCAGAGTAGGGGTATCCCCACTTTACTGTATTGGAGCCTCTCTCTCCTTTTAGGTCTAAAAATATTTGTTTTATGTAATTGGGTGCCCCAGCATTAGGTGCATAAAAATGTATAATCATTGTATCTTCTTGATGAATTGATCCCTTGGACATTATATAGTGATCTTATTTGTCTCCTTGCAGATTTTGACTTAAGGTCTATTTTGTCAGTACAGCTACTCCTTCTCTCTTTAGTATTTCATTTGCTTGAAATATCATTTTTCATCATTTCCCTTTCAGTCTGTGTGTATCTTTACTGGTGAAGTGAGTTTCTTATAAGTAGTAGATTGTTGTTGTTATTGTTTTCCCATAAATCCACTCAGCCAGTCTAGATCTTTTAGTTAAAGAATTAAGTCTACTTAAATTCAAGGTTGTTTTTGAAAGGCACAGATTTATTCCTATCATTTTGTTAATTTTCTTGTAGTTTTTTCAAATATTTTTTGTCCTCTTCTTTCTCTCTTATTCATCTTTGTGGTTTGATGGTTTACTATATTGATTATGTTTGATTTTTTTCTATTTCTCTTTTGTATACCTACTCTTATAGAGGGATTTATACTTTCACATACTATTATGATAATAGCTATCTTTCTTTCACTTCTGGATGTGGGACTCCCTTTAGAATATTGTATAAGGCTGGTCTGGTAGCCATGAATTATCTCAGCTTTTGTCTATCCTGGAAGGGTTTTATTTCTTTCATTTCTGAAGAATAGTCTTGCTTGGTATAGTAATCTTGGTTGGCAGTTATTTTCTTTCAGGATTTAGAACACATCATTCCATTTTCTCTAGGCCTATAGGATTTCTAATGAGGAATCTGCTTTGAGTCCAATGTGGTTGCCTTAAATGTGACTTGTTTCTTTTCTCTTCGAAGATTTTTTTTTTTTTTGTCTTGCACTTTAGACAGTTTGACTATAGTAATTCCGGTGGAGATTTTTTTCCTGATCATGTTTATTTGGGGTTCCTTAAGCCTCCTATATATAAATGTCCATGTCTTCCCCGAGATTAGGAAAGTTTTCTGCTATTATTTCATGGAATAAGTTTTCCATACCCTTAACCTTTATCTCCTTATCTTTAGATATTCTAATGATATGGAAGTTTGTTCACTTAATGTTGTCCCAAAGTTCTTGAATGCTCTCTTCATTCTCTCTGTTGTTGTTGTTTTTAGGTGCCATCGAGTCATGTCTGACTCAGTGGACCCTCATAGGGTTTTCAATGGCTGACTGTTTCAGGATTGCCTTGGGAGTGGATTGCCAGGTCCTTCTCTGACTTTTGCAGTGCTGGGAATCAAATTTGGGACCTCAGAGACTATAGAACAGCCCTCTACCAACTGAGCTAAATATCAGCCTTCATTCTCTCTAGTTTTTTTTTTTTTCTATTCTGTTTGAACGGGGTAATTTAAAAGACAGGTCTTGCTGAGTATAGTAGTGCACATCTGTAATTCCAGTACTCAGGAGGCAGTGACAGGAGGATTGTGAGTTCAGGCCAGCCTCGGATACATAGTGGTTCAAGGCCAGCTTGAGGTGAATAGGGCCCTGCCTCAAAAAATCAAAGTCTGGGGATATAATTCAGTGGTAGAGCATTTGTCTAGCATATAAGGCCCTGGGTTAGATTACCAGCACTATAGGAAGAGAGGAGAAAAAAGAAAAAGAAAAAAGAAAACCCTATCTTCAAGCTTAGATTCTTTTTCCACTTGATCTAGTTTGTTGTTGAGACTTTAAGCTACATTTTAAAATTTGGCTTATTGAGCTCTTCATGTCCAAGATTTGTATGTAGTTCTTTTTCAAAAATCTCTCTCTTTGCTGAATTTCTCACGCATATCCTGCATTGTTCTTAATTTCATTTACTATATATCTGTATTCCCTTGTATCTTATTGAGCTTTAAAAAAATCATCCTTTTGAATTCTTTATCAGACCTTTCATCCATTTTGATTTATCTGGAATCCTTTACTAAAGAGTTATGATCTTTTGGAGGTATCATATTATCTTGCTTTTTCACATTTCTTGTGTTCCTGCATTGAGATTTGCACATCTGGTGGCTGTGGTATCTCTACCTCTTTTATGAAATGAACTTCTTAGTAAGTATCTTTCTCCTGGATTATGTCTTGGGGTATTACACTGTTATGTAATGTTGGCTTTCTTTCCAGCTTGGTACCATAGCACAATTTCCCTATAGCTTTTTGTTGTTGTTAGGTGCTGTTGAGTCAGGTTCGACTCATAACGACCCTATGCACAACAGAACATATTTTAGCAGGTATTTAATGAGGTTCAGCAGAATGTATGCCATGTCAAAGTTAGAGAGATCCGCTGACTCTGCAGACCATGCAAAAGTGAGGATGGTCTAGCAATTAGGGAAGGTGTGGTACAGACATCAGAATGCATGGGGCGCACCCTGTGTGGCTACTCCTATAACGAGAGTGGTGGCCCTTATCAAGTGGAGAGGTTTTCTCAAACACTGCTGATACTGGCTCTGTTATTTGTAATGACCTCTGGCACTGGCTGCACCAGTAGTGTTGAGGGGCCTGAAGAACTTGTCAGAGGGACCTCAAGTAATTGTCCTCTGACAAATACTTCTTGGGTGAGATCAAGTGCTTCATGGGGACAGGCAGTGGCAGGAACCACAGCACCCCATCTATGAGACTCACATCCAGTCCTGACCGCAGTGTGTAGTCAGACAAGGGATCGCTAGCAGCAGAAACAGCACAGGTGTGGTGACTGTAGGAAAGGTAGTGCTTCCTTCATGCTGCTACTGTGGGACTGTCTGCCCAGGAGTGGGGCCTGGGGCACTGCCCACCCATTGTGCATGCCTGGAGATGGGGAGACAGTGGGGGTGTTTCTCCTTCTGATTCTGTTAGCTCTAGCACCTGCGAGGGAGTGAGCTGGAGCTGAATGTAGCCAGAGCCAGGAAAAATTCCTCTTGGGGCCTCTACTGGCTGTGCATGCCCAGGGGCACAAAGAATAGCCGGGGCTCTTCCATCTGTGTCTCTTTCACCTGTAGTGAGCACCAGGGAGTGAGAGGCAGATGTGGCTGGAGCAGGGCAGAACTCTTTTCTGAACCTCCTTAGGCATGTGTCCTGGCAGAGGGTAACAGCTGGAGCTCCGGCCTTGCTCGAGGCTGCCAGGCTTCCATGGGCAGGGTGGCAGTGGAACCACAGATTTCCTTCCCTGCTGCGATAGTGACAGGTGCCCCTGTGCACTGCTGGTGGGTGGGTGGAGGGCTAGCAGGAACGACCATTCAGTCCTGGCTCCAGCACGAATCTGCACATGACTGTCCATACCCCTTGCCTTAGCAGAAAGACTCCCTGATCTCCCAGTTCTTAAGGTTGCTACACTCTGTTCCCCTCCATGTCACAACACAGCAGGGCCCTGAGACATTCTGCCTGTCCCAGTTTGGTTCACAAGGCAGCCATCCACTGAGCTAGTGTGGTGGGATGTCTGTGGAGGAGCAGAGATGGGAATATGCAGGAGTTTCTGACCTCTACAGCAGCCCAAATTTAGGAGAGAGGCGTCTTCTCAAGATATCTCCTGGCTACAGCTAACTGGAGATTCACTGGGAGATGAGGTGAAACCTTCTTGCAAAGCCAGGCTACTATACACATCCAAGTTCCTTATCTAAGCAGGCTGCAAGCCTGTGAGGGTGGTCAGAATTTGGAACAGTCCAGATGGCCAGTATCCACACTATTGATGGTGTTTGTTGGGCTCTTTCATCCTTACCCTGTGGAGGAGAGACTCCCTCTCCCCCAGTTGTGGAGCTAGGGAGGCAGGTGTAGGGTATTTTGGTTTTATTAGTATGGGTTGTCCCGGGTTTCTGACTCTCATAAGGTCCCAGTGTCTCTCTTGCTGATCTCCAGTATTCTTCCAAAATCACTCACCTCACTATTCAGCTGTATATCTGTTGCTTTGACTCTTCTTTGTAGAGGAAGAGGCAAGTGCCAGGTGCCTCTATTCAGCCATCTTGAACCCCTCTACTGGCCATGTTTCTGATCAGAATCAAACTCTCTCCACCCCCAGCCTGCTCTCTCCACCCTGCTTTATTCACATTGGATTACAAGGGTTTAACACGACCACAGCGACTTCTGATGACAAGGTTGGTGGTAGCTGAGGAATAAGAACCTTTTTCCACAATCTACTTCTCTTCTTCTATCCCACTAGGTTTGCTGATGGTTCATAGACTTGAAAATTACCCTAAAACTAATTTTCCAAATGGACAGCCAGTTGTTATTTGAAAATGGTTCTACCACCAACTGGGCATTTTCCTCATTTCACATTATGAGCTCAATCCAATGGATTTCTGGAGCACTTGACCCAGGATGGGGTCCTAGGAGCCAGTGCTGGCTTTGGGTTGAGGTGCGGTTATCCGCTATGCTGCACAGGGTGGAAGGAGATCTATAGAGAAGGTCCAGGGATAATGTTAGGTGAGATGCCCAAAGGTCAGCACGCCAAGAGTGAACCAGATAGGAGACAATGAGGTAAGAAGCAGAGGTGTGAAGACAGAAAAACCAGCTGGAGACAGCACTGGCCAAAAGGCATGGCACAAGGCCACTCCTAAGGCATGAAGATATAACATCACTCTTCTCACTGACAGCCTACAGTGGTAGCCCTGTGGCATCCGATCCTGTTAGATCTCGGAAGCTAAGCAGGGTCAGGCCTGGTTAGTGCCTGGATGGGAGACCACCTCGGAACACCAGAAGCTGTAGGCTTGGGAGAAGGACCTGGCAACCCCTTCCCAAAAGTCAATTTGCCATTGAAAACCCTATGAGCAGCAGAGAAGCACTGACAATAGTGTTTCCCCTGTTGTACAGAGGGTCGCTATGAGTCGGATACCGACTCGATGGCACCTAACAACAACAACAACTTCTCACTGAGAACTTTAAGACTGTATGTCTGCAGATTGTCCTGTGGGCAGAAGGGCACTTCTGCAGGAATCAGGCTAGTTTTGAAACTTAACTCTTTGGTGTCTTTTCACTGTCTTTCTTACCCTAGTTAATCTGAGGCTAATTTCTACCCCACTCCTACCTCCATGTGACAGCTCCTTCCCTCTACTTTCCCCCATCACTGCACATTCCTGAGTGAAACTGGCCTGGCCCTGTAGACTAGGCTTATTATTGGCCAGTTATGAACTTTACTGTGTTACCAGTGTATCAAGACAAGTAAGCTTTCCCTATAAATCTTCTCCTTTGATTGAATGTGAAATCTCCCACTGAAGGCTTTCTGTGTCCGCCCAGTTGTCCTGTGACAGGCATGGAGGCTGCTTTCTCAGACATGAATTCCAGTAGACAGCCACTTGAAGGCAGGGGTTAAGGCAGAGAGGGAAAGGGGAGGGAGGAGTGTTCTCGGCTCATGTTGATTTCTGTCAGATTTCAGCTGCGGTTTGTGAAGAGATAATTGTGTTATATTTTCTCATCCTTCACAGCCTGGTGGTTCCTGTATAATTATATATGCCTGAACTTAATATTATTTCAGAAAGAAGGAAAGTACACAACAGATTTTTAGCCTCGGGCCTCTTATGATTGGGTACAGATTTTACTCTTGCAAATAATTTAGTTCCTTTCTTCCCTTTGCAAAGACTAATTGTAGGGATGTGGCTCAAGCAGAGAGCTGGCCATTGGGGGGATCTTGGGGAGGAGATGATGGGAGAAGAGTTGCCAGGCTAGGGGTACAGGTCATTTAGGACCTGATGAAACTCACAAAAAGTGGTCCTCCCATATTCCAGATGACGTCGAGGGAAGAGATGGATCTTCCTGCCTCTGGCATCAGAAGCTAAAGGGGTTTGGTTTACAATAAAAATCCCATTTGAAAAATATCCCTGTCTTTCTGATAACTCAACTGATTTTGAAAAATTTTAGGAACATTTCTGAGTATCATTTAAGTTTTGCCACTTACATTACTAATGTGATTAAATATGATTAGGTCATATTTATTATGTCGTACTGAATTGTTATAATTATTAATGCATTGTCTAGAGTGGAAAATGAAAAAGAGCACCTCCAGTTGAGTGAAGTTTTCATATTGATGCCACATAATTACCATTATTGAACCAGGAAAAGAAGCCAAAGCAATTAGGAAAATAAAACCTAGTCCACATGTTTTTATTGATATCATTAATACATCTACTCAAGATTGCCAATAGAAACTTTAATGCAACCTGGTGATAGAATCAATTGCATCAGTAATATGGTTATTTCAAGTTAATTATAATATTATTGATATACATTTCTTAAGGCTGTGGTCTTATGTTCCTCACAGTTTACTTTCCTTCAGGGTTTCGTCTCCAAGTGAGTAAGTTCTGTGTCTAACGCCAGCGTGGCCTTTCATGAGCTTCCATGGCTGGCAGTCAATACTATAGCTTTAGACATTCCCACCCATGTTTCACTGAGTCAGTGTCTGGTATGTACAATGGCGACAGTCAGGATAAGCAAGGGAAAACCACCTCTTACTACTGTTGGGCTTTGCTGTGGTATGATGACTTATAGCACATAACGAACGTGCCCAACAGTATGGCAAGGTGGTTATGAATTCAGACTCTGCAGCCAGGCTACCTGGCCTGGAATCCTGGCTTATGTGTGAACTTTGGCAAGTCATTTCACTTCTCAGTGCCTTGGTTCCTTTATACATAAAATGCAGGGATATTATAAGGATTAAATGTAATAATAGTATCGCACAAGCATATGAACAGTCTTCTATAAATTCACATAGGTAATGATTTTTAGAACAGTGTTTGGCCCATAGCACTCAGCGTATAAATGTGTGCTGCTATTATTAGCATGTTATTTGGCACAGAGTAAACTCTCCAGAAATACTAGTAGGTGTAAGGTTTACAAACATACTCTTCCACGAGTATCCACAAAGCAGAATGTCTTTATTTCTTATTATACTGGAAGCCTCAGTGCCCTATTTCTGTCATTCAAGGTCTTTCTGTCTTGCTTGCCTTTATATTGATCCTGTGTCCAAGTCTTACAGCTCACATTCCTTCCATTCCATTTCATTGCTACCACTACCAGGTTTTCAAATTTAAAATATCATAATAGCCTCCAAACTGCTATTCCTGCCTGCAATCTTTTCCTGTTCTATTTCATTCTCCATGGTGTTAAAAGACACATTTTTTTTTTCCTGTTCACCCACTACTTGGACCCCTGCTTTCCCGGATTCCTTACTTTATCAACCTAAGCTTTCCATATCTGGGCCTCCAGTATTCCAGCCAGGCTGATTTATCCCTGTTGTATTATTGTTGTTAGGTGCCATCGAGTTGGTATCTGAATCATAGTGACCCTATGTACAACAGGTGAAACACTATTGTTCAGTGCTTCTCTGCTGTTCATAGGGTTTTCAATGGTGGATTGATTTTTGGGAGTGGGTTTCCGGGTCTGTCTCCCTGGTGTTCCCAGGCTGTCTCCCATTCAAGTACTAACCAGGCCTGACCCTGCTTAGCTTCCGAGATCTGACCGGTCGGATGCCACAGGGCTATGGCTGCAGGCAGTTTATTCCCAGTGCTCCCTAAAGACTACGGAAAGAACCATCTTTCCTTAGTGTGTCGTCCTCCTAATTATTCAAATGCTAGATGACTTCCCACTTAAATTTCTCTTCCTCGCCCTCAGAGTCTCCTAATTATGCTGATTCTTGAAGCTTCATCCATACCTTTTATATTTGCCAATAGGAGCAAACAGGGGTTTGCATTATTTTATAATTTAATCTTTGTATACATTTGTACATACTCTTGAGAACATGACTGCAGCCATAGCACCCTAGCATCAGGTTCTGCCTGATCTCAGAAGCTAAGCAAGGTCAGTCTGGTTAGTCCTTAGAGAGGAAAGAGCCTGGGTATACCAGGCACTGCTGGCTAGGGAGAAGAACATGGCAATCCACTCCTGAAACAATCCACCATTGGAAACCCTAGTTTTGAAACTTAACTCTTGGGTGTCTTTTCATTTTCTTTCTTGTCCTAGTTAACCTGGGGCTAATTTCTGCCCCACTCCTACCTCCCTGTTACAACATGGGCTGGGGTTTAGTTCAGTTGGTAGAGTGTTGCTCTGTGAGCTCTGAGGTCCTGGGATCCAACTCCAGTACCGCAAAAACAGGAGAAGGGCCTGGCAGACCACTCCCAAAACAATCCCACCATTGCAAACCCTATGAATAGCAGGGAAGCACTGACATAGTCCTGGGCACGGTACAGTATTGGGGAGTGTTTCGTTCTTTTGTACAGAGGGTCGCTGTGAGTTGGACCTGACTTATATGTACCGAACAACAACAACTTGAGAGCACAGGCCATTTCTGAGAGTTCTCTTGTTTACCTTATGTTGCCTAACACAGCGAAAAGCAAAATGGTAGGCACTCCAAAAACTGTTAGGACTCTTCTGTCTAGCTGAAGCTATTCAGTTTCATTTTCCAGTTCTATTCAGCATCATTTTCTGGTTCTTATGCATTGAGTATAATGAGATTTTCGTTGAGTTATCAACACTGCAGGGAAATATTCAAATTAGAAAGAGAAAACCTACCACCAATTTCTTTGAAAATGAAATAAAAACACAAAGATATTTTCCTATATTCTGTTATTAAGACATAATCTACATCCAAAGCTCTCATCTTAACAATACCATTGTTTTCTGGAGAACATAAACTTGGTTGAGGAAATACACTTATCGAAAGTAATTAAATGGAAGCGAAAACCTTTACAAAACACTACTGCATAATATTTCCTGCAACAAGAAATAGTATTAGCTAATGCTGAATAACTAACAGAACAGAAGGAAAGAGTAGATATCCACCAGGAAATCATTGGTCTGGGGAATTTAATAGCATCCTTTCAAAGATGAGGAGCGTGGTTACAGGAAGGTGAATAAAAGGTTTATAAACATGGAAGTGTGTGTACAAACAAGGAGGCCCTGAAGGTTCCCTTCATTCTTCAAATCCTTAACTGTTTTTATCCCTTAGAAAGCTTTTCTGCTGTTCATCACAGGTACGGAAAACTTGCTGTTGTTGTTAGGTGCTGCTGAGTCAGTGTCTAACTCATAGCAACCCTATGTACAACAGGTGAAACACTATCATCAATGCTTCTCTGCTATTCACAGGGTTTTCAATGGTGATTGTTTTTTTTGGAGTGGGTTGCCAAGTCCTTCTCCCAAGCCTACAGCACCTGGTGTTCCTAGGTGGTCTCCCATCCAGAGACTAACCAGGCCCAACCCTGCTTAGCTTCCGAGATCTGATGGGATTGGACAACACAGTGCTATGGCTGCAGGCACAGAAAACTTACTAAGCCTTATTTCAAGGATGCCTATTCTGCTAGGAAGAAATCACTGATGCCATCTTTCCTCCAGTACCATCTTCTCCCACCCTGCTTGCTTTCTGCTGAGTATCTGCCTAGACCTCCTGGAGCCCTCACCTTGGTTCTTTAGTCAAGCACATCACTCAGCAGGAAAGGACAGACACTGAAGCCAAGCCCTTCTTACTCATGCCATTTCTTAGGGATCAGTACATGAGATACTATGCCACCTTCTCACTATACAGTTAGCACGTGCATGTCAGACACAAATGAAGACGATGTGGCATAGCGGGTGTGACAGACCCTCCACAGGGGCTCACGGTGCAACATGATGGGTATTTCCCAGTGTTGTTTATGGAAGGTTAAGGAGACCCAGGGGAGGGACTGGCTAGTTCTCTTTTATCTGAGGGTGGCTGAGAGGAAAGGGTGATGCTCCAAGAGTACGTCCTTGTGAGCAAGGTCTGGGAGGACAGATGTGCAGAATTTCTGTAGCTCGAGGAGTACAAGACATATTTTGGGCAGATAACATGCCCACAGGTGTGGAATGATTGAAAGGACTTGATGTGCTCTGTGGACCGAAAAAGGAGAGGTGCTTATTGTAAACTAACTGGCTATCACATACCACGAGCTGTTTCCCAGAAGTTATCAAACGTACAGTTTGCTAGAGTGGTGTAATTCCCATCGTCTGGTAATTGCTGCTAAGCATTGGAGTTAAGATGAAGTCCAGGTCAGAGCTCAAGGCAGTCTGTCATACACCACCCTAATGTAAGTGTTGCTCAATAAAGCGTTGCTCAATAAAGTAAGGAGGATGCGTCTTTCTCGGAAAGAGCCGAGAAGGAAGGAGATAATACAAGTGGGGAGGAGCAGGATGTTGACAGGGGAATTTATCTGTGTGTGTGAAGAGATGGGGGGTCATCTTGTGAGAATATGAAGGGCAAGGTTCAGGGTAAGAGTGGTAAGAGGTCTAAATAGCAGCTATGGAGAATGAAAAGGGAGGTCTACGTGTTGTCCAGGCAAGGGGACAAGGGACTTGGGAGGACTGGCTAATTCTCTTTTATCTGAGGGTGGCTGAGAGGAAAGTGTGATGCTCTAGGACTATGTCCTTGTGAGCAAGGTCTGGGAGGACAGGCATGCAGAATTTCTGTAGCTTGAGGAGTACATGACATACCTTGGGCAGGAGACAACATGCCCACAGGTGTGGAATGATTGGAAGGACTTGATGTGCTAGAGTGGGAAACCAGGACAGAACTATCCTTACTCACCTACTCAGTTGTTCAACTAATAGTTAACCAGCTTGTACCATGTGTCAGTCACTGTGTCAGGCACTGATGAACCCGAGAAAAACAGAAGCAGCTTTGCCCTTTGGGAGCTTGCTGAGGAAGAAGGTGGAGACTTACAAACAGCTCCGTGTGATAAGTACTAGAGACATGAAGATAAAGGTGTGGACAGGAGAAATGCAGAGGGGGAGGCTTGGGAGAAGAGGTTAGCATGTCATCTGTGTGGAGGACAAGGCTGCCAGGAAGATCTCCCAAAGGAGCTTTTGCCCAAACAGGGGTAAGAGGGTCTGATGGGTCTGCGTAACTTGATTTCAAATTAGTCAGCAAAAGGAAAAAGACACAGCCAGACACGGTGGCTCACACCTGTAATCTCAGCAACTACGGAGGTAGAGGGAAGAGGATCCTGAGTTCAAGGCCAGAGGCAGCCTGAATAACTTAGGGAGACTCTGACTCAAAATATAAGTTAAAAAAGAAAAAAGAAAAGAATGGTCTTGGGGGTACAACCTAGTGGTAGAGCACTTGCAAAGTGTGTGCAAGGCACTGGATTCAACCCCTAAGGACTGAAAAATAAAAGACATATACAGAGATAGAAAGATATAGATAAATCCAAACACAGCAAATTAACAGTTGGTCACTCTATGAGTGTGACTTGTAATATTTTCTAACTTCCATAAATTTGAATTATTTAAAATGAAGAGTGGCAGAGAACATAAGGAGACACCTTAATATGACAATGGTATTGTAATGTATTTCCTGCTAGTAGACAAGGCTGGGGTTGGGGTTTAGCTCAGTTGGTAGAGGGCCACTCTGCCCTCTCTGAGGCTCTGGGTTCAATCACCAGCACCACAAAAACGGGAGAAGGACCGGACAGCCCACTCCCAAAACAATCTTGAAAACAATAAGCCATTGAAAACTCTATAAATAGCAGAGAAGCACTGACATAGTGCTGGGCATGGCGTAGTGTCAGGGAGTGTTTCATTCTGTTCTACATAGACACTATGAGTTGGACCTGACTCAATGGCACCTAACAACAACAACAGTAGGCAAGGGCTGAGGGTGGAACATGGGCTGGAAGATGGGAAGGAGCCCCAGCAGAAGTGATGATAATAGCATGGAGACCAGACCCAGCCAGGGTCAGACCTGCATGTAACAGTCCCCTAAGTGGGTGGAGCCTCAGATGCAAGGGGCACAGGGCAAGGAGGAAGCTGGAGAGGCAGGAAAAGGACTGATTTGGTAGGTCACAGTCACGGGACTATGATATTCAGTGTTACAAGAGCCCCTTCCTTGACAATTGTCAGAACATCCCTCTCTGTAAGTCTAAACATACCTTTGGTTTCTTGGAGTGGAGTTTGCAGGGAGGGTGCAGGGGAGATGGGTGGCATTTATCTCATTGATTTTGTAATTTCTTAGATATATGAAACCAGAGTAAGCAGCGAGGAACAGAATAGAGCCCATATATTACCCAGCTCTTTGTCCCTAAGATGTTAGAATAGGGTGTACATTATAAAGAGCTGAGTGGAAATTGGTTGGCCAAGTCCAGGCCAGAAGAGGTCAGACGATTTAAGTCTGTTTTCTAGTGTTAGATCTAGCTTTTCTTTATAACATGACAAAGACCAAACTCACCCAAATTACTTGAAAATTGGCGATACTATGCATTACTTTATATTATTTTTTAACAGACTTAACTCCAGGCCACAAAGCACATGACAGAGAAAATAAAGTTAGTGGAGTTCAGTATAGGTAGTATAATCTTGGAGGTGAAAAAATACCCCACAGTCATACTACTAAGGTATTCACTTTTTCAATGCAATTTTAATGAAAAATTTAATATTATTTATTAAAAAACTTTTAAAGAGCTAAAACTTTTAAAAATATAAGACTGGGAACAAAGAATAAGCATCTAGGAGTAAGTGCAACTATAGGATTCCAGACAGGACCCACATTGATATGTTGAAACTTAATCTCCAGCAGGATGGAATTTGGAGGTGGGGGCTTTGAGATGTGATTAGATCATGAGAGTGGCGTCTTGATGAATGGGATTAGTGCCTTTGCAAAAGGCTCCTCCCCTAATCCCCTTATCCCTTCCACCATGTAAAGACAGTGGGAAGATGGCCATCTGTGAACCAGGAAATGGGACTTCACAAGACACCAAATATCCCGGCACCTTGACCCTGGACTTCTCAGCCTCCAGAACTGTGAGCAAGAATTTTCTGTTGTTTATAACCTACCTAGTTCATTGTGTTCTGTTATAGCAGCCCGAATGGACCGAGACACTGTCTGAAGAATTTGCCTCTTCAGGCAGCCCTCTAGGAAGCATGAGGCCTGCTGTGCTTGAGAATTCTTATAGCTCCACAAAAACTTGACCACCTGGTGCTTGCAAAGCATTTGTCAACCTACATTTGGTTCTGCACAATCATTTTACTGTTTCAGAAAATTGAAAAATGGTGATAACAATTGTTCCAGTTACTCTTTCTTGAGAACAAACCACCTCAAAATCTGGTGGTATGAAATAATTATTTCATTATGCTCACAGATTCTGTAGGTCAGGAATCTGAACAGGGTTTAGTAAGGAAGGCCCGATTACGTTCCACAATTTCTGCTGCTTCAGCTGGGAGGGGCCTGGAAAGCCCAGTGCTGGAATCATCTGGAGGCGTCTTTGCTCTTATGTTGGATGGCTGGGCTGGGAAGACTCCAAAGCCAAGTTCAGGTTGGACTGCTAAGTGGGTTGCCTGGGAGCTGCCCCTCCATGTGGCTTGGCCTCTCTCCCAGGATGGCAGGGCAGGCTCTCTCTCAGGGTAGGTAGTTTGACTTCCTCCATGGCAGCTTATTGAGGGCCATCTAAAAGCCATGTAAGGGCCATGATGGTGACAATAAATTCAGAAAATGCCTTTCTTTCAAACACTTAAAATACATTCACACCAAGGAGCTTTATTTGCTGTTCATGTGATGAACCTACATTGCCTGTATAGAAGGAATATGGAGCAATAGCAAAAAGAGTGGGGAATTCTCACAAATGGGTCGTGGAGAGAGTAATTTAGCTGCATTTTGGTAACTTAAAAAATAGAAAGCTATTTGAAAGTACCATACCCTGCGTACTTTGTGGTGTATCTACTTATGGCCACTGCCTCCGTCTTATTCCCTCTACAGAGTTCTGGTTCCAGAAAGATACTATCTAATCAGTAGGATTTGCCTCGATTGAAAGTATTATCAGAGTTTCAGCCTTTCCAGTTCTCCTCCTAAGTGAAAATTAAGGAATAGATGGACTAAGCATGGGGTTGTCCCTTAATGGTACAATTATGCCTGTAGCCAGGCTGGTCCTAAATACAATTTCTAGTAAATTATTCCACAGGGTTTTCTTAGGGAACTGACCTTGCCATTATACACAGAGACCTGTCTGGGCCTAACTTCCTGAAGCAGGAAGGCACTTCTGCATCTTGTTTCCTCTCACAGCAGCAAAGACACAAACATTGTTGGAGTAGGAAATCTGAGTAGGAATTTGTAGACAAAAGCATTTTTGTAGGTTTAGGAAAAGGTGTTACACAAAATTTCCTTTATAGCTGAGTAAAAATTTCACTGGAGATGTTGTAGCACTCTGAATTCTCATGCTACTGGCAACATTCATATATTATGGGCAAGCACCTAATTTCAGGATGGCAATGTTTTACAATCTAAGAATTGGGGCATGTGGTCCAAGGATAAGAACAACCCTGGAACTCTAGATTTATTTTGGACACACTTTGTTATATTGTTGCCAGCCAGGCTCAGGTTGTGTATTCATATGGAAGAATGCATGCCTGGATCTTAAACTGACCAATTCTAAGCTAGTCACTACGGATAAAAGTTTTGTAAAAAGGGACTGAGGATGTTTCCCAGCCAAAGTCTGCCCATGGCTTCCCTCTCATCTCTTGTTACTCTTTGCCCACCTATGGTTTTGGCTTCCTGAAATGCTTAGGGGAAACGCATAAAATAACACACAAAAATGCTGATACATATAGGAAAGGGAAGAAAAGGCAAAATAAATGGAAAGGCAGATGGAAAGCAATTATTAGAACATGTAGGAGCAGGGAAGATGATCTAAAGCTGCAAACAGAAGAGAGACTCATCTTCATCTTCCTTTGCCTCACTTTTCTTCCTAGTCAAGAGCAGACTTTGTTGTTGTTGTTAGGTGCTGTCGAGTCAGTGTCTGACTCGTAACAACCCTACATATAACAGGTGATACAATATTGTTAGTGCTTCTCTGATGTTCATAGAGTTTTCAATGGCGGATTGATTTGGGGGAGTGGGTTGCTGGGTCTGTCTTCCAAGTCCATAGCTCCTGGTGTTTCCAGGTGATCTCCCATCCAAGTACTAACCAAGCCCAACGCTATTTAGCTTCTGAGAGCTGATGGGATTGGAGGCCACAATGGTATGGCTGCAGGTGTAGGGAGGACATAGCCAGTGAGAATTATCCATATAGTGACTTACAGAGAAATGTTTAATAACAACCCTCACCAAATCATTAAATTAGGAAGCATGAAGGGCTCCTGACAGATCAGACAAGAGAGGGTCTTCCACATAGCACTTAGCCTAGTAATTGCTACCTACTCTCCTCACCCCCATCAAAGCCAGGCAAGTAAATGAAATCCTTCTGCAGCAGTTGCATTTGGGGTTTTGTAGCAGCCATGCATGCTGAAGAGATTGACTAAGCTTGTCCAGCATTTGCACCTATCTGTCCCAGGAATGCAAATACTGTGAACCACATACCAAATGGATGGGCAGAATTCAACTCAAAAGATGACTTTGCAAAACTGCAGAGAGAAAGTGTGAGAACCCTGCAATGAGACACTCAGCTTAATCCTAGGAAAGGGCTGCTCACCACAGATTGGCACATTTCAAGAGGTGCCCACGGAATGCCAAGGAAAAGGGAGGCAGGACTAAGGGAGGGTGGCATCCATGACAAGCAGTTCGAGTCATACCACAAGAGAGGCTCAGGGCAAAACAATTTTTTCATTGCCTTTTTAAATTAAGAAAAGTCCTAAAGTAGAATCATCATTATCTTGAATGTTTCCTGTCACAGGTAGTGGGAACTCACTAAATGCTCTATAAGCACACACACTGATCTCACTGACAGAAACGAGACAAGAATTTCCAAAATAAGCCAATCAGAGCAAATTCCCCTAGAGTTGTCTCTGTATTCAGGCAAAGCATACAATTGTTAGTTGTTATTGAGTTGGGTTTGACTCATAGTGACCCCATGTACAATACAACAAAACACTCCCTGACACTGTGCCTGGCATACAATCTTTTTTATGTTTAAGCCCATTGTTATAGCCATTGCGTCAATCCATCTAGTTGATGGACTTTTTTTTTCCCCCATTGGCCTACCACTTTCCTAAACATGATTTCCTTCTCCAGGGATTGGTCCCTCTTGGCAACATGTCCAAAATATGTAAGACACAGTCTATCCATCCTTACTTCCAAGGAGCTCTCTGGTTGCACTTCTTCTTGGATGGATCTGTTAGTTCTTTTTGGAGTCCATGGTGTATTCAATATTTGTCTCCAGCACCAAAATTCAAAAGCACCAATTCTTATCCTGCCTCCTTTATTCAATGTCCAGCTTTCATAAACATAAGATGCAACTGAAATTAGCATGGCATGAGTCAGGGGTACCTTTGTCTTCTATGTAACATTTTACTTTTCAATACTTAAAAGAGGTCTTTTGCACTACCTCTTCCCAATGCAATGCATCCTTTGATTTTTTGACTCCTGCTTCTGTGGGCATTCATTGTAGAATCAAGTCAAGCAAAATCTTGGACAACCTCAATCTTGTCTCCATTTATTATGAAGTTGTGTAATGACCCCATTGTAAAAATTTTTGTCTTCTTGATGTTGAAGTGTAATCCATACCAAATGCTATTGTTTTTGATCTTCATCAGTAAATGCTTCAAATCCTCTTCACTTTCAGGAAGCAGAGTTGTGTCCTCTGCATAACGCAGGTTGTTAATGAGTCTTTCTCCAATCCTGATGCCATGTGCTTCTTCCCAAAGTCCAGCTTCTCAGATTATTTGATCAGCATATTGAAGAGGTACAGTGAAAGGATACAGCCCTGACACATAGCTTTCCTGACTTTAATCCAGCAGTGTTTCCTTATTCTATTTGAACTGCCTTCTGGTCCATGTATACATTCCTCATGAGTACAATTAAGTAGTGTGGTATTCCCATTCTTTGCAAGATTATCCATAATTTGTTGTGATTCACATAGTCAAATGCCTTTGCATAGTCAATAAAACACAGACAGAAATCTTTCTGGTATTCTCTGCTTTCAGCTAATATTCACCTAACATTAGCAATTATGTCCCTGGTTCCATGCTCTCTTAGATTTTCTGGAAGTTCCCTGTTAATATACTGCTACAGATGCTTTTGAATGATGTTTAGCAAAATTTTACTTGCATGAAATATTAATGATATTGTTTGATAATTTCCACATTTGGCTGGATCTCCTTTCTTGGGAATAGGCACAAATAATAGATCTCTGTCAGGCAGTTGGCCAGGTAGCTGTTTCCCAAATCTCTTGGTATAAACAAGTGAGCACACCTCCACTGCTGCATCTGTTTGTTGAAATATCTCAATTGGTATTTTATAAATTCCTGGAGCCTTGTGTTTTACAAATTCCTTCAAGACACCATCTACTTCTTCCTTCAGTACCACTCATTCCTGATCATGTCTAACCTCTTATAATGATTCACCATCCAGCAATTCTTTTTGGTATAATGAGTCTATGCATTTATTCCATCTTCTTTTGATGCTTCGTATGTCACTTAATATTTTCCGTATAGAATCCTTCACTATTGCCATTTGTGGCTTAAATTTTTTCTTTAGTTCTTTAAACTTGGGAAAAATAGATTGTGTTCTTCCCTTTTGGTTCTCTATCTCCAGCTCTTTGCACATATTGTAATATTTGATTTTGTCTTCTCAAGCGGCCTTTTGAAATCTTCTGTTTAGTTCTTCTACTTTATAATGTCTTGCTCTTACGTTAGTTGCTTGCCATTCAAGGGCAAGTTTCAGAGTGTCTTTTGACATGTACTTTTGTCTTTTCATTTTTTCTGTCTTTTTAATAACCTTTTGCTTTCCTCATGCATGATGTCTTTGATGTCATGCCATAACTTGTCTGTGTCTAACACATCAAATCTGTTCTTGAGATGGTCTCTGAACTCAGGCTGGATATAGTCAAGTTCATACCTTGGGTCTTGTACACTTGTTCTGATTTTTTTCAGTTTCAGTTAGAACCTGTGTATGAGCACTTGATGGTCTGATCCAAAATCAGCACCTAGTCTTGTTATGACTTTTGATATTGAGGCTTTCCATCATCTCTTTCCATAAATGTAGTCACTTTGGTTCTGTATGTTCCACCTGGTGAATTCCATGTGTATAGTTGCCATTTATGTTGGCAGAAAAATGTGTTTTCAGTGAAAAGGTCATTGTTCTGACAAAATTCTGTCATGTGATCTTCAGCATTGCTTCTGTCACCAAGACCATATTTTCCAACTACAGATCCTTCCTTGTTTCCAAATTTTGCAGGTAGGTGTCTTATTAATGTAGAACAGATGTCATCATTTTATGCCTGTTGTGCATGTATATAAATGTGTATGTTCCTCTTGTTTGTTGACCTGCCACTCTCTCAAACATAATGTTCTTCAACAAGGATCGATCCCTCCTGACATGTCCAAAATATGTCAGATGTGGTCTGGTTATCCTTGCTGCCAAGGAACTCTGGTTGCACTTCCTCTAGGATGGATCTGTTGGTTCTTCTTGTAGTCCATGGTATATTCAATATTTGTCTCCAGCACCATAATTCAAAAGTATCAATTCTTCTGTTTCCCTTATTGAATGTACAGCTTTCATAACCATATGATGCAACTGAAAATACCATGGCATGAGTCAAGCAAATCTTTGTCTTCAGTGTGAGACCTTTACTTTTATTAGTTACATAGGAATAACTATAAATAAATCATGATTTCCACAGTAGACCTAATGCCATGGTATGAAACTATTTTGCCTGTGCTTCCATTAATGCATGCAATACCAAATACGTTCATTTTTGATATAACACTGATTTCTGAATCCTTTATTCATAAGAAAAAACATTCTTAATCAAGAGGAAGAAGTCTGACATAGTAAAATAAGAACAGACCCAGGAGTCAAAAGACTCAGGTTCTGGCCTCATGAGAGCTCCCAATAGTCTGCGTGTCTGTAGGCAACCACTTTCTATTTCCAACACTGCACTTTTGTACCTTCCAACCAGAGATCTGGGTTAGATTAATGTAAGTATCACATCATGTGCCTGGATTTCCTGTAGGATAATGGCATTTTCAAATCTTTTCTTCTTCCATCCAGATCCCTAAAAAGTCTTGGAAATTCCAGCATTTCCATTTTCATATTACATTCATAGACTGCCTTGAATTCAATGAAGCAATGAGATATTCTAATTGATTTTTTTCCAGAATTTTGGTGAAGAACTATGATTACTGTGTTCCTGATACTGCCTTCCAGTTCTAATAATCTATGATTCTAAATTTCACAAGTTTTTATTTCTGGACACCATTAGTTCTAGCATCCATTTTGAAAATGGATAAATGTCCCTTTTCAAAGCTCCCAACCTCATTATTATTGCAACAATGAAACAAAGCAAAATCCTGAGTCTGTTATCTCACAGATCAATCTGGGATCAATTCTGGATCAAGAAATAAGATAATTCAGTTCCAGTGACACTGAGTTGAGCCAGAATAAACAGTCTGATGGCCAATAGGAATGACAGATTTTAAGCATCTTACTAGCTGGAACAAAGTAATTTTCCATTACTGAACATGATTAGCCTTTTCTACAATGAGGACTGTTTTTGGAGATTCCTTCCAGAAATTGGGTTTGTGTAATCCTTAGAGGCTCCTACTGTCTGATAACTTAAGGGAATTGTTGTTTATTGGGTACCTACTCTGCAGCAGACACTGTTAAATGTCTTATATATATTATTTCATGTGATTACTAAAATTTCTTCAAAATAACATATGAGGACTTCATCCTTACCTTCAATCTCTAAAGTATGGCTTCAGCTTACCTTTTGAACTATACTTATCACAAACATGTAGCATGGTATTGCTTCGTCCCAACTGAACTATTTGCTGTGCCAGAAATATACTCTTTTGATTTGCTGTATCTATAACTTTCATCACTGCGCACAATCATATATTTTGTGAACAACGAATCTTATTTTTTTATCTCCTTCTTCCTCCCTTAACCTCCTCCCTGAATCTAGGTGAAATGCCATCTGCTGTCCTTTGTGTCTGTGCAACTTGAATTTGCAAATAGTAGTACTCAAATATATGTACATAGCAGAATTCATGCAGTCTTTTTATAAAGTATAAGTTTAAGAAAAATTGACTCCTAAGGAAGTAATATAAATATGCATATGCAGAGAATATCTAGTGTAGTGGGTTACTGTTGAAATATATTTGGACACATTTAGGACCTACCATAAAGATTGAGGAATATAAATTCTAAGAAAGATACACAAAGAGTGTTGAACTAATAACAACATTTTCTGGCCTTTCTGATTTTACAGCACTGCCATTAGCAGGTGGAACTGAGATGGATGCTACTCCATAAAGACCTGGCGGATTCTGGGTTTCAGTGGTGCATATGAAGAGGATGGCAAAATCATAGAAATGAATTTGCCACTGTGATTCTGCTGTTATAGGTCTGCTCTTGGAGCTGTCCCCCAGAGACTATGAAGATACAACATGTACATAACTTGGATGGCCAGTGTGTTGGGGTGGGCCCCCACACTGCATCTCTATCTCATATGCATTGTTGTTTGGTTGTTGTTAGGTGCCGTTGAGATGGTGTCCAATTCATCGTGACCCTACATACAACAGGTAAAACAGTATTGTTATTGCTTCTGTGCTATTCATAGGGTTTTCAATGGCTGATTGTTTTTGGGGAGTAGGTTGCCGGGTCCTTCTCCTAAGCTTACAGCACCCGGTGTTCCCAGGTGGTCTCCCATCCAAGTATTAACCAGGCCCAACCCTGCTTAGCTTCCAAGATCTGACCAGATTGGGCCACAGTGGTACAGCTGCAGTCCTTGAATGCATAGTCTGTTGGAAATATTGCAGCCTATTGCCCTCTATCCCTGTCTTCCCAAACACAGCAGACAACACATCAATACACTGCACCTGCACCAGCTCTATTTCTGCTTTCAGGGGGCCTATCAGATACAAATGTGGGATTTACATATCACATTTGAAATCTGTAGTGACTGTCAATGCTGCTGTTATGAATACCAGAAGCCACTGAGAAGTTTTAACTGTGATAGATGCAAGATGTCTGGGCTGATTGTCCACTTGGGACAAGAATGTGTGAGTGATACAAAGTTCCGTGTGAACGCTTTTTTTCATCTTTTTCTTTTTCTTAACATTTGCTATATTTTAGGGATATGGGTTCTAATTCGACTCCTGCCTGCACTTTTGACATTTAGAGCCGAATCTCTCTGTAGCTAGGCAACAGGATTTTGCTTTGTACAAAAAGACTCCAGCATCACCTTCCCAGGACACAGGATGGTCATTATTCTTCTTAGACGCACAGGCACTATTACCTCCAAGTCTTCATTTTCCCACAGAGCCAAAGCTTCAGTTTTTCTGTTCACTTCCTGGAATGAGCTTTTCACTAGTACTGTTTTTTCTCTCTGAGTTCCTCCCTTCAGGAGAGAATGTAAGAAGCCAGCTCTTCATGCAGTTTCCATAGCTTCACCCCTCACCCAGAAAATCTTAAGGATTGTAGATTTTGCAGGGCACTGCCAAGGGGTCGATGCCAAAATGGATTTAAAAATATTTTAATTTAGCCTGCTAGGCAGTGATTACACCATCGGTATTTCTTGTTTATCATCATCAAGTTTTATTTCAATTTTTGTTCCAGTAGAAAAAAGAAAAAGATGTAAACATAAGTAAGATGAAGGCATTCAGTACAGGCTAGACCTCAAAAACAAGTCCAATCTTTGTACACATTTCTTGTGATGAAGTTTCCCCAGGGAAGTGCACACTGAAGACTTCACAGAGTGGGGAGGAGAGAGGGGGACTGTCAGGTCCTTAAAGAAATGTGCGAGTGTGAAAGCTGTCTCTAACGTTGAGTAAGAAGGAAGATCTACTTATTTTTTAGTTGACTTCCAAGAACAATCAAATGAATGTAGAAGAGAACCAGCACCTGTGATGCAGAGTTCAAAACCGACCAGTTCTCTTTTGCTTAAAAGAAGATACCCAGCCAATGTTACTGTGTTTCTTTATCCAAAAATCTAGCCTCATTTAGAGACGAAAGGAATAAATTTTGCTATTTTCAAATTATTCACGTTTGCATGTGAAAACATAAGTTCTCTGAAATGGTCCAAATAAGTGCAGAAAAAAAACATAGTGAAAAGTTAACTCTTCAAGAGCTTCAGGAAATTTCTGGATCACCATGGATGCAGAAAAATGTCACTTATAATGTCAAGCTAGCTTTTCCATAAACTAGATGGCTTAATTGAGAAAGTGATGGATGCATGGGACAAAAATTCGTGTATTCAAAAGATTGCCCACCAAAAAGCAACTGCGCAAGACCCTCATCTACCTCTTCACAGCATATCCTGTGACTGGCTATTGGTTTATCAGGGCAGAAATAGGCAAATAGATCCTAGACACCATAGGAGTCAATATGTGTCTGTGTGTTTGCCCACAATCCCATGTATACACTTTCATACTTGCTATTCTGATTTTCTAACCTTACACATGTACTATAGGTCTTTTTATATAGCTACATATAAGCTTGTTCCATTTACAAAACGTAGCTGCAAGTTAACATGTTGTATCAATGTCCATAATTTCTTTAATTGGGCCACTCCTGTTAGTGCATGCTTAGATTACTTCCAGGCATCTCCTATAATTTTTCAGGATGAATTTTATGTCCCTTTCAAGCAGTTAAGACCACAGACAAGTAACTTAACCTATTTATGTTTCCTCATCTTTAAATTAGGGGTAACAATTATACTTATCTATGGCACTGGCAATGACATTTCCCTTTCCTAGTGATTTCTTTAAGCCTAGGCACACAAACTGATGATATAGTTAATTATTTAACAGTAACAGCCTGGAGTTGTATCATCTGGAGAAGAACTCGGGGTCCAGCATTTATTAGCTGTGCAAACCTGAGCAGCCTATTGAACTCTGTGCCTCACAGATAATAGTACCTACTGCATAAATGATGTTGTGAAGATTAAGTGAGGGGATACAGGTAAAGAACTTAGAGCAGTCCCTGGAACTTATTAAACATTTGATAAATGTTTCTACTAATGTCATCTGTTCAGTGAAACCTAAGAGGGAGTTTATTCCAGGTAAAGCATCTAGAAAGATTTTTGCTTCTGATCAAAAGAGATGGACTAAGGGGACAGTGGTTTTCTTCTTTCTACTAATGCTGTCATGTAATATTGTGATGGTTGGGGCTGCTGCAGCCATTTTGCTGCTATGTAGAAAAGGTGAACAGAACTGTAAGATATCAACCAGAGCCCAGACTTGACTGAATACTGTACCACAGATCTATGGCAGGGACCACTGACCTCCCAAACTCTTGACCAATGAGATAGCACATTTTAAAATTGCTTAACCTGCGTATCATGATCATTCAGGTACTTGTGGCAAATAGCACACATAACTGATACGCAGTTTATAGGGTGTGCATTACAGGATGTGTGTTAATAAACTGACATTATATGTAAAGCGCTTAGGATAATGTTCAGTCTATAATGTGCAATCAATGAAAATCATTAATATTACTCTTGTTATATATCTGAGTACCTGTGAAATTACATATTTTACATACTTTTTTTAAAAAGGCTTCTTGGTCACAGAGTATGTGCATTCAACATATGTCATTAAATTACCCTCCAAAAAAGGTTTTGCTTATTGTTGTTAGATGCTGTTGAGTCAGGTCCAGCTCATAGTGAACCTATGAACAGAAGAAAACACTCCCCTACACTGTGCTAGGCACAAGATCTTTTTTATGTTTAAGCCCACTGTTGCAGGCACTGTATCAATGCATCTAGCCAAGGGTCTTCCTTCTTTTTATTGATCCACCACTCTCCCAAACATAATGCCCTTGTCCAGATATTGGTCCCTCCTGACAACATGTCCAAAATATATAAGACACAGTCTAGACATCCTTGCTTCCAAGGGGCACTCTGGTTGTACTTCTTCTAGGACAAATCTGTTGGTTCTTTTGGCAGTTCATGGTATATTCAATATTTGTCTCCAGCATCATAATTCAAAAGCATCAATTCTTCTCCTGTCTCCTTTATTCAACATCCAACTTTCACAAGCATGTGTTGTGACTGAAAATATGACGGCATGAGTCAGGCACACTTTCATCTTCAATGTAACATCTCTACTTTTCAACACTTTAAAAAGAGGTCTTTTGCAACAGCTTTTCCCAATGCAATGCACCTTTTGATTTCTTCACTGCTGCTTCTGTGGGTGTTGACTCAAGAACCAAGTAAAGCAAAATTATGGACAACCTCAATCTTTTCTCCATTTATCATGATGTTGCTTACAAAAGAGGTCTTTTGCAACAGCTTTTCCCAATGCAATGCACCTTTTGATTTCTTCACTGCTGCTTCTGTGGGTGTTGACTCAAGAACCAAGTAAAGCAAAATTATGGACAACCTCAATCTTTTCTCCATTTATCATGATGTTGCTTACAGACCCAACTGGAAGGATGTTTGTTTTCTTGATGTTGAGGCACAATCCATACTGAAGGCTGTGTTCTTTGATGTTGTTGTTGTTGTTGTTGTTAGGTGCCATAGAGTTGTGTCTGACTCATAGTGACCCTCATAGGGTTTTCAATGGCTGATTGTTTTGAGATTGCCTCAGGAGTGGACTGCCATGTCCTTCTACCATTTTTGTGGTACTGGGAATCGAACCTGGAACCTCAGAGACTGCAGAGCAGAGCTCTATCAACTGAGCTAAGTAAATGTTCCAAATCTTCTTCAATTTCAGCAAGCAGAGTTGTGTCATCTGCACAATGCAGGTTGGTAATGAGTCTTCCTCCAATCCTGATGCCACATTTTTCTTCATAAAGTCTAGCTTCTCAGATTTGTTGTTCAACATAGGGATTGAAGAGATATGGTGAAAGGATACAGCCCTGAGACACAACTTCCTGACTTTAAACCAATCAGTGTTTCCTTGTTCTGTCCCAATGATTGCCTTCTGGTCTATGTGCAGATTCCTCATGAGTTCAATTAAATGCTCTGGTAGTCCCATTCTTCACAATTCTATCCATAATTTGTTGTGATCCATGCAAATACCTTTGCATAGTCAATAAAATGTAGATAGACATCATTCTGGTATTCTCTGCTGTCAGCCAGTATCCATCTGACATCAGCAATGGTGTCCTTAGTTCCATGCCCTCTTCTGAATCTGGCTTGATCTTCTGCAAGTTCCTGTCTGTAATACTGCTGCAGTTGCTTTTGAATGATCTTTAGCAAAATTTTACTTGCATGAAATATTAGTGATATTGTTCAATAATTTCCACGTTTCGTTGTATCTCCTTTCTTGGGAATAGGCACAAAGAATGGATCTCTGTCAGCCAGTTGGCCAAGTAGCTGTTTTCCAAATCTCTTGGCATAGACAAGTAAGCACCTCCACTGTTGCATCTGTTCGGTGAAACATCTCAATTGGTATTCTACCAATGCCTGGAACCTTGTGTTTTACCAATTGCTTCAAGGCAGCTTCCATTACTTCCTTCAGTACCATTGCTTTCTCCTCTTGAAATGGTTGATCATCAAAAGAACCAATTCTTTTTAGTATAATGACTCTATGTATTCCTCCCATCTTCTTTTGACGTTTCCTGCATTTTTTTCCCTTGAGTATCCTTCACTATTGTCACTCAAGTCTTGAATTTTTTCTTCAATTCTGTTCTTCCTTTTTGGTTTTCTATCTCCAGTTCCTTGCACATGTCATTATAATATTTGATTTTATCTTTCCAAGGAGCCCTTTGAAATTTTCTTTTTAGTTCTTTAACTTTGTCATGTTTTCCTTTTACTTTACATCAAAATAAAATGAAGGTGTTTTTTTCCAAGTACACCACCAACAGGTATAATCAAATTTTTCTAATTTTAGGTTGCATTTTTTTAAATTTTAATTTACATATATTTAATTGTGAGGTTAAACATTTTTCATGTATTTATAAATTCCTTGTATATCTTTTCCATCATCTGTATATTTATGATCTTGGCATAGTCATGTTTTGCCCTTTCCTTTATTGAATTTGATGAACTTTGTACATATCAAGGAAATCAGCTCAGATCATATGCTACAAATATAAACTTGTCATTGAAAAATTTTTTTGTTGGGCAAAGGAACTGAATAGTCAGTTCTCAAATGAAGAGGTCCATAAACTCATGAAACACATGAAAAAATGCTCAGTATCCCTAGCCATTAGGGAAATGCAAATTAAAACAACTCTGAGATTTCACCTTACACCAGTAAGAATGGCCAAGATCAATAAAACAAACAACAACAAATGCTGGCGAGGTTGCAGCGAAAAAGGAACATTCTTACGTTGTTGGTGGAGCTGTAAATTGTTCCAACCACTGTGGAAATCAATATGGAGGTATCTTAAAAAAACTGAAAATAGATCTACCATATGACCCAGCTATAACACTACTGGGAATTTACCCAAAGGGAGATGGGTCATCATACCACCAAGACACCTGCATCTCCATATTCAATGCAGCACTTTTCACAAGAGCAAGGATATGGAATCAACCAAAGTGCCCTTCAACAGAAGAATGGATAAAAAAACTGTGGTACATACACACAATGGAATACTACTCAGCCATCAAGAAAAATGAAATAAGGTCATTCACAGCAAAATGGATGAAATTAGAGAAAATTATTCTAAATGAACAAACACAAGCTCAGAAAGAGAAACACCACGTTCTCACTCATATGTGGGAGCTGAATCAAAATTATAAGAAGGAAAAGTCCTATTCAAAGGTCGGATCAAAATAAAGCAAACAAAAAAAGCTAAGAATGGTGTCAGTATAAATGGTCTAGAAAATGCATGCAATTGTTCTGACAAGATAAAAACAAAGTCCATACAGGAAAACTTTCTACCTTAAACAGAACTGGAACCCAAGGACATATAGAAAAATATTACCAAGTAAATGATAGAGAAGTCTTAGATGGGGATGGTGGGGGGGAAGCATACAAGAGGGTAAGGGGGAACCTATATGAATAATGTACATCAAAATGCATATATGGAAATGTCACAATGAAAAGCATGTCAGAATGAATCACATTAAAGTGTACATTAAAAATTTCCAATAAAAACTTTTTTTTGTCACAACTCTTTTAATTTTTGCAATCAATTTTATCAGTCATTATTTTCTTATTTGCCAAGGTTTCTTCCACTCCAGGTGTGTAAATAACAAAAATTAAAATAACACCATGAATATTATGACCTGTATATTCTTCTAATACTTTCATGATTTCTAAACATGTGAGTTATGTATCTCTCTATTTAGTAACAAACATAGCTTTAATTTTTTGCAGATGGCTTGCTAGTTTTCATGATACAAATTTATTGAAAATTCTTGCTTCATTGATTTTAACAGTGCATTTATCACATATTACATTTTCTAAACAGACTTGGATGTACTATTAGACTCTCTATCCTATGTTTACAACTTATTTGTATATTATGTGATAATACCAAAATGTTTAATGTAGAAATACATTTTTAATAGTGACTGGGTCATGTGCCACTTATTATTCTATTTCCTGAGCTTTCTGACTAATCCTATGTTTTTATTTTTCCAATGTGACTTTAGAATGTTTTTCTAATTTAAAATATTCTATTGGTATTTTAATATCAAGTCCAAAAAATTCTTTATTTTGAAAGCTGACATCATGTAGGTTTCTTATTACGCTTATTCATGCTTTTTGTTTGTTATTTTAAAGATACCTTTTCTTCTCTTATATTTTCTACATTTTGGCATATGCATGTACATGTGTATCTGTGTTTTTTATCTAGAGAAATTGAATGATAGTTTCCTAGGCTTTCTTAAACAAAATTTATTTTAATTTAACTTGTTCTTTTAACACAAATTGCTATTACACTATTGTGACTAATATGGTAAACTATAGCTACACAAGATATAGTAGAAACTAACATTTTGTAGAGAGAATTATGTGCCTTCAGGACACTATGCCTGACATGTTATATAGTTGATTCTCATTATTCATGGCAGTTATGTTCTATAAAGTCACCACAAACCCTGTATTAGTGAATACTGAACCACTGCTCCTAGAGGAAACACAGGCTGGGTTCCTGTGAGCCTCTGGTTACATTTTTATCAACAGATCAATACATAATCTTGTTTTACATGTGTTTTCCTTTAAAGGCATCTTATTTCATATTTATTGTTAATTCATTAACATTCAACTTACTGCCAACTGCACTCTAAGTTATACATGAATGATGCTTACCTCATTATATACTTTTTCCACAAGACACACAATAGCCTTATGCTTAGAAACAGTAGACACAATGTTAGCACTAAGTTGGAGGCCATTTAAAACAGTGAAACTATGAACAAAAAGCAAAATAATAGTGAAAAAGTGGCATTTAGTACATTAAAATGGCACTTGTTTGCAGTATGAGAGCTGAACCAAGAAGGCTGAGTATCAACTTGTTTGCCCTTGGGTGGGAGCATGTTCATCAGACAACTCAAAATTTTTACTACTCTGCATACCCACCCATGACTCCTGAAGTGTCAGAGTATTGATTCTGAAGGTACAAATAATTTCTGCCAGGTGAGTTCACAATTACTGAAACCATGAGTAATGAAGATCAAGTATATCTGAGTTTTCATTTTATTATTCTCAGCTTTCAGATACAGAAAGCTAAGGTATAGAGGAACTTTTAAATCATGAGATTCAAGAACACAATACTAATTTGCAGGGGCTGGTTTGTTTAATTCTAAGCCCTTTGATCTTCCTGCAAGTTTCCAAATATTAGTAATGAACATGTTTAAGTCATCTTCTTTAAAGGGACTTAAAATAACTGCCATATTTCAAATAAAGTGCATGTTCTTATAAAACAAGATACTAACTGATGCAATTTTCTTGGACTTCTTGCAATCTTACTTATTTAGTAAGTGTTTACAGCAACAATATACATACACATATTATTTTCTCTTAGGTGTTTTGGGTTTCTATCTAGAGAGAGCCTGCAGCTCTCATAGCTTTCTCACTGTGGCATCTGATCCTGTTAGATCTCTGAAGCTAAGCAGGTGGTTAGTACTTGGATGGGAGACTGCCTGGGAACACTAGACACTGTAGGCTTGGGAGAAGGACCCAGCAACCCGCACCCCAAAAAAATCAATCCGCCATTGAAAACCTTATGAATAGCAGAGAAGCACTGACAAACTGTTCTGCCTCTTGTATGTAGGTTCACTATGAGTTGGATACTGACTCGAGGAAGAATAACAACAACAACTTAGAATAATGTAATTATAGAGAGGCAAGAATTCTCAACCCTGACCTCACATCAGAATAAGACTGCCCAAACCCCTACCTAGGCCAACTGATTAGAATCTCTGTGGGCAAGGTCCAGGTGTCTGCAATGTATTTTAAGGTGTCCAAGTTTACCTGTGCAGCTAGGTTGGAATCTATTGAATTTCAGGATGAAGAGACCATCCAAGACAATTCACTCCTTTTTCTTCAAGAAGAAATCATGAAAGCTATGAAGAACAGGGTAAAGGCTATAATGTACTTACAAAAGTGGATGAACGGTGGTACAAATGATAGCCTAGCATCCTTGAGCTAAACTAAAAGAGGAAGAGAGTTGCAGTTTGAAGTGGAGACTCATCATCATCTGTTCTTTCTTCCTCAGGAAAAGACAACACTAACTTTGTGGAATGTGTGTAGATTTACAATGACATCAACATGGTAGATAAGAGTCTATGTCACTATAAATCTCCAAGGGCAGGGACGATCCCTAATTTGCTCTCCAGTGAAGTCTCAGAGCCTAGCACAGTGCCTGGAACAGTATGTTGTTGTTGTTAGGTGCTGTCAAGTGAGTTCTGGCTCATAGTGACCCTATGTACAACATAAAGAAACACTGCCTAACGCTGTGCCATGACCGACACTATGTCAGTGCTTCTCTGTTATTCATAGGGCTTTCCATGGCTGATTGTCTCAGAATTGTTTCTGGAGTGGGTTGCCAGGTCCTTCTCCCACTTTTGTGGTACTGGGGATTGAACCCAGCACCTCAGAGACCACAGAGCAGCACTCTACCAACTAAGCTAAAGGTCTCATGAATATGTATTGGATATATCCATGAGGCATTGCACTGATTCTGGAATGGATGACTGCAGTGGCCTTTTATCCTTGACAAATTTTCCATTTATCTATTCATGAATGTAATAAGCATGCCTTCTGTATACATATGTCTTCTGGATGGTGGTTTACTATGCAGCATACAAGAGAAATGGAAGACATGTTTTATCATTATGACACATACAGTGTTGTTGCATAGACAAGGATTATGAGATAGTAGTAATCCATACTAGGGGCTGGGATTTAGCTCAGTTGGTAGAGCGCTGCACTGCAGTCTCTGAGGTCCTGAGTTCGATTCCCAGCACCCCAAAAATGGGAGAAGGGCTTGGCAATCCACTCCCAAGGCAATCCTGAAACAGTCAGCCATTGAAAACCCTATGAGGGTCACTATGAGTTGGACACCGACTCAACGGCATCTAACAACAACAACAAAGCAATCCATACTAAGTAATTTCTGTCAGAGCACCTCATTGAATTCCAAAGATATTAAGTATTGCTCATGGGTAAGTGTTTAGGCAAAGGATTCAAAGATGCTGGGCTTCTCAGTGGCTGCTGGAGAACCATTAGGCTCTGTCTAGGGAGAAAGTGAGCAACCATAGCACCCTGGCATCCAATCCCTCCCAATCCCAGAAGCTAAATTAGGTCAGCCTGGTTAGTCCTTGGATGGGAGACTGCCTGGGAATACCAGGTGCTGCAGGTTAGGGAGAAGAACCTGGCAGCCCACACGTGAAACAATCCACCATTGAAAACCCTATGAATAGCAGAGAAGCACTGAAAATAGTGCCAGGCATGGCACAGTGTTGGGAACCGTTTCTCCTGTTAAACATAGGGTCACTGTGAGTCGGACTTGACTCAATAGCACTTAATTACAACAACAATAGGGAGAAAGGAGAAAGTCAGTGAAAAGAACACTTAACAAAGGCAGGAAACGCTGGTGGCATCTTTTCTGTTGTAGACAGGCCTCGGTATTGAAAGAGCTGGCATTTTCTCTGGGTTTGGGGAGATTGTGTGAAAACTAGGGAATGAGCATCAGCAGTTTATTTTCTCTCCTTTTCTGTGATTTTTATTTTTGTTTCGTATTTGAAGAGTCTTTATGACCTCCCGTGGAGTCAAGTTTCTTTTTATGTGCCAATTCTGTCACACATTAAGCATGCTTACATGGCAATTGCTTCAGGTTACAGTTCTTGAAGTTTTTCTGTGCAAAGAGTGATTCAGCCTCGATTTAAGAAAATTTCTCACTATCATGCATTTTCCTTGTAAACTGATCTTCCTCAATTATACCTTGCCAGGTGTACGGACATGTTGATCTGCTAAGAAGACAGAAGTATTTTTATCTTAGCCTCTCCTAACCAAGGAGCATGGAGACTAGAATGCATGCATAGAGACTATGTGTCCTGGCATTCTTAAGTTCTTGTCACCACAAACTCCACACAGGGGTACTGGGCTCCTGTATCTTTTAACATTTAAATCCTCACGGTTTCTGTCACTGAACAGTGATTTGATTTAAACCCAGCTGCATGGCAACTGGACTGGGAGCCCTTCAACCCTCTGATGGAGTACAGATTTATGAATGTATATCTCACTATGAGGCAAAGCAGAGACGAAAAGAATCACTTCCTTAAATAACTGATGCCCCACAAACCAATTATAGCACCAGTCCTTGACCCTTCATGTGGACCGTGCTTTCTTTTGAGATGTGTTAGCAACACATGAAGTCTGTAAGTCTTACTGGGAAGGGGTGAGTGTAATTGGAGCACAGTCTACACTTGAGGTAGACCAAAGAGTGCCCCGCAAGGATCTGTGCTTATGTATGATTCACAGGCACTCAGCATTATGGAGCTACATAATTCCACAGGTGCATGTTCCAGGCGCCCTGGAAAGTGAGGAGGGGTGGGATGCTGAAGGAGGGGAGCGGTGGGAGGGGTGAGGAGGAGAGCTGGGGAATTCCAGAGCCTAGCATAGACTTCAAAGTCCTATTCCTGCTAATCTCCTAATGTCCTTGAGCTCCTCCATAAACAGCTGCAGTCTTTAGCGAAACTTATCTTAACCCTCAATATACCATGCTCGTCCTCTGCCAACTTGGAAAAGGACACAAAGAGTAGGTGGGAGTATCTCCTGAAAACCATGGGCCTTTCTCCCCCTTTCCCTCTCATCTTTCTATATCTTGGATGCATTCATTTACTTAATCTTGAGTAAAGCTCCTACATGCAAAGCACTGTATAAAGAGAGTAAGGAATTTTAAGTACTTTGAGAACTATTTCCTAACCATGAGAAGTTGTCTCAGGGAAGACAGAGCGGTATATTTTGTGTGGCAAAAAGTGATTCAGAAAATAAGGTTATGAATATTAAGAATAGGGTGAGATCAGTGCCAACTCTGGAAGTGAGGGGAGTGTTTCTTTATCTAAGCAGTCTTTTCTTGAAGGACACAGAGAATTCTGATCAGCCAAGGTGTTTCCAGGGACGGGAAGCATGCAGTGATTGCAAAGCACAAGGGTGTGGCTGGTACAGCCAGGCCAGAAGGAGGTTCACGAAGGACTGTAGTAGTTGATAATGCTGAACAGGGCAGCGGGAGCCTGATGCAGAGTGATGACGCCTTTCTCACCAAGAAATGTATAATCCAGGAAACTGCTGCCCTATTGGTGTGCAGCCCAGCATTGTTTGGAGACAAGAGAAGATAGGGGACGCCATGTAGTTTGGGAGATAAGAATGACCATGTTACATGTTTCTGTTAGAACCTTACTTTTTGGGAAGTGCTTTACTTTTTCTGAAGTATCCCATTTAACAAACCAAGAAGGGAAAATAAGACTCAGAGAATTTCATGACTTTCTTGATGAAACAGAACTCATCTACCATTCTTACAACTCAGTCAGGTTTCAGAGATTTGTCCCAGTTCATGACAGTCCCAACCATTCTAGTAGGGGCTCAAGTCTGTAAACTGAAATGGGGCCACGAGAAGAGGAAAGAAGAGATAGACAGAAAGAGACTGAAAAGAAAGGTCCCCTAGTCTTGGTGACTGAAGCGTAGGGCCTGGCATTTGGGGCAGGAGAATAATCTTGACTCAATGCAAGTCTTGACTTCTGTGAGGATTTTGCTGGTGATCTTGGGGCACCTGTTCTGGGCCTGTTCAAAACACATAATAAGTCTGTTTATTCCTTACCTAAGTGTTCTCTAATTTTTTCTGGGGTGTTAGTCCTTTATCTCTAGGTCTAAGTACCTGAAGATGAGACATTATTTCATTGTGTTCTCCCCTCAAGTAGACTAGTACAGGGAAAATACAAACATGGTTATTAGATAATGCTCTCTCATGTGCTTGAAATATAACTTTCTTGAGTAATAACTTAGCTTAACACATATGTCTTAGAAGGGAGGAGCACAGTCACCATACTGACTACAAGAAGTAGATAGGTACAATATTGGCATATTGTGATTTTCAAGGTCAAGAGGAGGTAATATGTCAACACCATTCATCTGCCAGTATTTTAACAGTTTCATTTCCTGGAGGAAATGAATGTGAAAATTAGCTTTTTTTTCTGTTATAGAAGGCTTGTGTTGTAATATATCTGAGATTATAGTCATTTATTCATTCTGCAAGCTTTAATGGGTGTTCCTATGAGAAAGGTACTGTCCTAAGTGCTGGCAAGAAGAGTTTTTACATAGAAATGAGCCAGTTTCAGAAACTCCAGCTTTTCATGTGGGCAGAGGGCTGGGTTTCCTTGAGACCACACAGTAAGGCTTGTTGTTGTTGTTGTTAGGTGCTGTTGAGTCAGGTCAGACTCACAGAGACCCTATGTAGAGCAGAATGAAACACTCCCCAATTCTGTGCCAGGTACACAATCTTTCTTATGTTTAAGCTCGTTATTGCAGACACCATGTCAATCCATCTAGTTGAGGATTTTCCTTTTTTTTTTGTTGTTGTTGACCTACCACTCTCCCAAACATTGTGTCCTCCTCCAGGGATTGGTCCCTTCTGAAACATGTCCAAAATATGGAAGACACAGTCTAGCCATCCTTGCTTCCAAGGAGCATCTGGTTGCCCTTCCTCTAGGATGGATCTTTTGGCACTCCAGGTTATAGTCAATATTTGTCTCCAGCACCATAATTCAAAAGCATCAATTCTTCTCCTGTCTCCCTTATCAACATCCAGCATTCACAACCATATGATGCAGCTGAAAATACTATGACATGAGTCAGGCACACCTTTGTCTTCAATGTGACATCTTTACTTTTCAACACTGCAGAGGGGTCTTTTGCAACTGCTTTTCCCAATGTGTCTTTTGATTTCTTCACTTGCTGCTTCTGTGGATGCTGTCTGTAGAACCAAGTAAAGCAAAATCTTAGACAACCTCAACCATGCCTACATTTATCATGAAGTTGCATACTGACCCAGTTGTAATGATTTTTTGTTTTCATGATGTTGAGGTGCAATTCATTTTGAAGGCTGTGTTCTTTGATCTGCATCAGTAAATGTTTCAAATCCTCTTCAGTTTGAGCAACCAAGTTGTGCCATCTGCATAACACAGGTTGTTAGTGAGTCTTCTTCTAGTCACGATGCTGCGTTCTTCTCCATAAAGTCCAGCTTCTCAGATTATTTACTCAGCATTAAGATGAAAAATGTACAGTGAAAAGACACAGCCTTGACACACACCATTCTTGATTTTAAACCAGGCAGTGTTTCCTTGTTCTGCTTGAATGACTGCCCCTGGTCCATGTACAAGATAGCATGGCTAGTGTTCCTAAAATGAGACAATTAGAAATGCTATTTTCCATAGTATATCAGAAATTGTGTAGGACACAGAAGTTGCAAAATTGCTAAGATAGACAGAAGAAAAGTTACAAATCCAGTAAGGAACATGAACAGCACATAAGATAAAGAAGCAGAAGGTGCGGCTCAGAACAGCCACTGAGAATAAACTAGGATTGAAGATGGGGGCAGGGCATGGATTAACCCTGAGTGATTTCCTCACTCTAGAAGATTACTGTGCGTGGAGATTCATAATGCAGATGTGGGTTAACTCTGGTACAAAGACTTCCACCAGGTCAGCAGGAGTGAATAAAGAATACAACAGAATCATTTCCACTGGTTGAAGTACTCACAGGACAGGGTTTATGGTTATTTCATCCTTGTGTCTCCACTAATTGGAGTTTAGGAACTTTTTGATAGCTTGTGGGTTCCTGTAAAGGGACAGGAAAGTGGATCTTTTGCTCCCTCATGTCATTAACTTAAAGCTCTGTCTGAAAATTATGAATAAGAGCAGACAGGAGGGCAGAGTAGGCTGACAATCAAAAACACATTCATTAATGGTCAGGAAACACAGAGCGGCGCCAACACTGACCATTGTAACAAATCAGCGGCATTCTGTGATCCGGCTCAACTTCCGGATAATTGTAAACTTCTTTCTTAAGGCAGAAAATTTGAGAGCAATTTTCCTGTTTCCCAGTGGGAAGTAGGACTTAAGCAGACTCAGGATGCAGTGGGTCAGGGAAATACTTTCCAGGACTGGTGACTCGGCTCCATCTGGTACCATGGTGATTTTGGTGGATTACTGATGTCTTTGAGCCTCATTTTCCTCATCCGTATAATGGGAACTAAAAAAACTGTTCCAGGCAGGGCCTGATAGGCACATCTGTAATCCCAGTACTAGGGAGGCTGAGACAGGAGGATATCAAGTTTGAGGCCAGCCTGGGCTAGCAAGACTGTCTCAAACAAAAAAACAAAACAAAACAAAAACCAACCAAACAAACAAAAAACAATGATAACAATAAACTAATTCTTCAAAAATAAAATGAGTTAAATGTGAGGTGTGACATGCAAGCTTCCTGTGCTGTAAGCTACTACATGAACGCATAATACCTCCATCTACTGACATGAAAGTAATTATTTACTGAGCTTAGGAGGATTCACTGTAAAAAATATATATAATATATACATATAATTATACAGCGTATACTATATACAAAGTTAGTATTTATATTGAGAATTTCCCACATGCTAGGCTGCACAGCTTTGTATCTAAATTAAGCAAAAGTCACGTGGCTGTGCCTTCCCACATAGCCAGAGTGGTTTCTTGGATAGAGATGTTCCCAAGCTTTTTGCATCACGAACCCCTCCCTGGGTGACGCAGACATCTTCATCTGTGGCCTGGTGTATAGACATGTTGAAGGAGGCAGTGTAGTTTCTCTCTTCTGGGCTAGGTCTCTAGAGAAAGGCAAATGGAGGTCGAAACCTGATTCTTGCACTTAACTAGCAGCATGACCTGCACATGTCATTACACCCAATTCTAGAACCTTCTCAGTTTGTTGGGAGGATAAAATGCTCCTCACCTTACCAGGTGCTCAGCAAATGTTACCTGCACTGGTGGTGCTGGTGGCGGTAGAGAAGAGGGCATTTGGGACCAATAATTCTGCTTCCAAACTCTGTTTTATTACTTCATGGTAAGCAGCTACCTTCACAAAGAGTATCTTTCATGTAGCTTATATTTTTTCATGTAACCTCCCTTCCATCAAGACTTGGAACTGGTCAGGGAAGTTTTATGAGTACACTATCAGTCCCTCTTTCATTATGGAAATGGCCTACAGGAGCTATTTTGTAGCAATCTCTTTGAAAAGTCGTAGGCATTTGGCTCTACTACGAAAGCGAACTGCCATCTGTTGGATCTGCAGGCGTTTGCACGAGAAAGACTTGTAGCCCCGTCCTCTGCTAACTTGTAGCTGCTGATTTTTTTTTGCCTTCTGTTTTTGAGAAGGTCTCTGAGGGAGGCCCCTTCCTGGGCTGGCCTCTTTGCCTGGGGTTGGATGGTGGTTCTCCTGTCAGCTGATAATGTCCAAATGGCTTGTGCAGTTCGGCTGTGAATGACTCAGTGACATCTGTGTCAGGCATTTATTTTTAGTACATTTTGCCCCACAGATATGTCTCTGAGATGTGTCTCTTCCATCTGTCTCTGGCTCAATGTTTCTGTTTAAGTGACACACAAAGCTTTGTACCCAATTCTTTATACCTACACCTTTCTGTGGCCTTCTCTTCCCTACACTATCAGAATAGCCACATGGAGCTACAGGAATGACCATTTTATTCACAGTGTTACATGGTTCCTTATAGTTACATGTTAAAATAAACCCACTGAAAGAATACACTTACATACAAATATACAAATGTGTTCATACAGAAATATGTATGTGGATGTATTTATCTATCTATACATATTTTGTTTCATCAACATGGTATTAACATGCTAAAACAGACACATAAAAATGCATCTTTATATATATAACCAAATAGGTCGGTATAGATTGCATGCAAGTGTGTATGTTTGAGATAATAAAGCAAGTTTGCATTCTTTCTCACTTTGGGGTTTTATATGCCCCAATTGTCCAGAATATGGGTACATCCCCCAAATGGTCCACAATACATGCATGGAAAAGAGCAGTTGAGCCACTGTCCCTCTGGCCTTGCTTTGGGATGAATGCTAAGTCTCCTCCCTTCTGTGAGAGAGTGGTCCTCAGCGCCGCTATGCTTCTGAGCCGTGCTACATCACAAGTACTTGCCATCTTACGATCTCTGGAATAATTCAGGCTATTTGGATTCATTGCCTAGTCCGCCCCCTTGAAGGCTGTCAGTGCTGATTTCCTTTGCCCACAGCTGAACTGAGAGTGCTCATTGTAGAATCTGATCTACTTCATTCAGGAGAACTTCAACGAATCAAAAAAGTGTGAATTTAGTTTCATCTGCAATTAACTAGACTGATGTAAGAAAGAACATGTTTCTATTTTCTGCTCTTTTTAAAATGTATATGCATTCTCACTAAAATATCAGTATGTCTGCCTGTATTAAATATGGAAATGTATGTGAACACACACATTTGCACATGCACGAAAATACTCAATACTTTTTGAGGGTATCCTCTATAACTTATCAGGCATTTCGTCTGACAGCCTGAAGAATAAAGACCTTTGATGAATACAGTTCCAATCATGTAATCCTGTTAGTTAAAAGTCAGCTTCGATAGTGCTTGACAGACCTTGGCAGACCAAGGCAAAACTAGCTCACCGCATGGCAACAGACCATATGATTCTGTTTTTATGTATACATTGGTACTTGTTGACACACTATTAAATTGTTTTAATAGGGACTACTTAAGAAAAGTGTATATCTTTGCAGTTAAAGCTTTCTACATAGTAAAGTACACTTTCTACCTAAAATAGTGTTCTCATAGGAAAATTGTAATTACCACATTTAGAGTACATAGCCAAACTATGTTGTGGTGGCTTGACTTTGGAAAATCCAGACGAAGTTAAAATTGTACCTATCATTGAATCAACACTGATGAGGGAGAAAAGCACCTGGGGACTTAGCAGCCTGTGGCGGGTGTGGGCTGTTGCACAATTAGCCACAGTGCAGCTTGATTATTTCTGGTCACAGCTGCAGTCTGTGTGAAACCTAAATGCCAGTCTTTCTCCTCTCTAAAAATCTTGTTCTTTCATGCGATTCATTTACCACAGCTTTCTCTCGGAGATGGTGGATAGTGATACATTTTTCAGGCAGTGACACATTTTGCCAAAGTGGACACATTCGCCTTGTGAGTTTGTACATCCAGTCAGATGCACACAGCAGTCATTTCCTTTCACGTTTTTCCTGAAGTTGAACTCCCTGGCTGCTTCTGTCATCAGACCCTGAGAAAGTGAATGCATGGTCCTAAGAACGACTATGGCTCAGTATATACTCAGGCCATGGGGCTGTGAGAGAAATATAGTGACTCAGTGTCATAGTGTCTGTAGATCATTTCCAGCTTAGCTGCAATAATTTGATTTTCTTCTTTCCACTCTAAACATCCTGAAAATATCATCAGGAGATTTTCTCTGTTGCCAGATGATACCACTAATGCTTCTTTCTGCAGAAGTGTCTTTTTCTTATTAAAAAATATAGATCTCTCTTAATGTGTTCAGTCCGTTCTCCTGCTCTCTAGGCACTATGACCTCAAACAGCCTTCTTCACACTGCCTAGGACACATCCATGATCTTGTGGAATACATGCATTTGGTTTTCATTTCTTAGCTTACAACTCCAAAAACTCTTGGACTCTCTGGAGTGATGAGGAGACTTTCTGTATGCTGAGTCCTGGTGGCTGGGGACCCTTACATAGCTTCAGGATGGGAGCCGGTCACCAGAAAGACCAAGGGGGTTTCAGAACCACCCCCAATCTCTGTGGAGTGGGTTGAGGCTAAAGGTCGAGTCAATCACCAATGGCCAGGAAGAAATCACTGATGCCTACGTAATAAATCCTCTATAAAAATCTAAGAGGATTAAGTTCAGAGAGTTGCCCTCCAATTCCAAATGTGGAGATGCCTAGAGGGTGGTTCACCCTCAGAGGTACCATTTGTAATATCCTTTATAATAAACCAGAAAACATCAATAAACTATTTTCCTGAGTTCTTTGAGCTGTTCTGCCAACTTAAGGGGACCCAAGGAAGGAGCTGTGGGAACCACAGTTGATAACAGCCAGTTTGTCAGAAGTGCAGGCCACAACCTGGACATTTAGTTGGCATCTGAAGCAGAGAACAGTGTTATGAACTGATCCCTCAACTGATGGGGCCTGACATTATTTCCAGGTACGTAGTATCATCATTGAGTTGAAATATAGGATGTTATGCCGTGTGCAGTGGTGCACACCTATAATCCCGGTGGCTTATAGGCGGAGGCGGAGGCAGGAGGATCACAAGTTCGAGACCAGAGGCAGTCTGCATAACTTAGTGAGACCCTGTCTCAGAAAGTAAAAAGTGGGCTGAGGGTGTAGTTCAGTGGTCCAGCACTTGCAGAGCATGCAAGCCTGAGGCCCTGGGTTCAACCACCAGTACCACAAAATAAATAAATAAAAATAAATAAATAAATAAATAAATAAATAAAGGATGCTCAGCTCATGTCCATTTTTGTGAGAATAGGGGAAAATAGGGGAAACACTACCTCTTCTTTCCTGTGCGAAAGTATAGTAAGTTAGTTTATGTAAGGAAAGAGTGTTAGAGGAACCTGTAGAGTGGGCTGGCCAAGGAGCAATTATGGAAGGTGTCATTGTTTCCTAAATGCTTTGTAAGGTACACATGGTAGCCTGTGCTTATGCTGGTGCATTCAGAGAGTGAGAAGTGACACCACCAGTTAGCACCTGTGCAGAGGTGACAACAGCAATAGGACAGTAAATGAGAGAAGGAAGAAGAGGAAGAGGAAGGAAAGATGCTCGTTTTCTACAACCTGACTGTTTCAAAATGTTTCTAATAAGGGGCTAAAGCATCTCCTCATTTGGCCACGTTTCGGTGTCCCTTTGGGCCATGACACAGGAAACGAGAATTGGAACCCAGCCTGTTCAGTGATTGAGTCCCAGTGCCTTCATGCCAGCTTCCCTGTGGACAGGCTGGTGTCAACATCCTCACTGGAGAACGGATGTTCCTTTGTTGTCTTGGAAACAGATGGGCTTGCCCTTTTCGAGACATGCATACTAGCATGCTGTGTCCCTGAAAAATCTCTAGCATGCTAATTTTAGTCCCTATCTTAAGGTGACTAAGCTTCATTTGGTCCTCTGAGACTGAATCAGGTCTCCAAAGGAAGCATCTATAGTTAATGAGAACAGGAGAGGCCCCAAACCCACTTCAGTTGTCTCCATGGTCCCCTAGCATAAACTACTTGATGGAGAAAAGCCCTATATGTTAGTCTATTTTGTGCTGCTATAACAGAATTTCTATCACCAACACCAGAAATGACAGAAATGAAGCTGGAGATCGCATGATAGAATTTTGTCAGACCAATGACCTTTTCATTGCAAATACAATTTTTCAACATCATAAATGGAGACTATACACATGGACTTCACCAGATGGAACATACAGGAATCAAACTGATTACATATGTGGAAAGAGACGATGGAAAAGGTCTATACAAAATGTCAAAACAAGACCAGGTGCTGACTGTGGATCAGACCATCAACTTCTCATATGCAAGTTCAAACTGAAGCTGAAGAAAATTAGAACAAGTATACGAGAGCCATGGTATGACCTTGAGTATATCCCACCTGAGTTCAGAGACCACCTCAAAAATAGGTTTAATGCATGAGACACAAATGACAGGAGACTAGAAGAGTTGTGGCATGATATAAAAGATATCATTCAAGAAGCAAGCAAAAAGTTCTTAAAAAGACAAGAAAAAAGACCAAATTACATGTCAACAGAGACACTGGACCTTGCCCTCGAACCTTGAGCAGCTAAAGCAAAAGAAGACATGATGAAGTTAAGGAACTAAACAGAAGATTTCAGAAGGCAGCTTGAGAAGACAAAAACAAATATTATAATGACATGTGCAAGGAGCTGGAGGCAGAAAATCAAAAGGGAAGAACGTGCTCTGTGTTTCTCAAGCTTAAGGAAGTGAAGAAAAAAATTCAAGCCTCGAGTGGCAGTAGTGAAAGATTCTACAGGGAAAATATTAAATGATGCAGGAAACATCAAAAGATGGGAAGAATACACAGAGTCATTATACAAGAAAGAATTGGTAGATGACCAACCATTCCAAGAGGTTGCATATGAAGAGGAACCAATGGGGTTGAAGAACGAAGTGGAAGCTGCCTTGAAAGAACTGGCGAAACACAAAGCTCCAGGAATTGATGGGATACCAATAGAGATGCTTCAACAAACAGATGCAGCACGGGAGGTGTTAACATGTTTATGCCAACAGATTTGGAAAACAGCTACTTGGCCAACTGACTGGAAGAGATCCATATTTGTGCCTATTCCCAAAAAAGGGGATCCAACTGAATGTGCAAACTATCGGACAATATCATTAATATCACACACTAGCAAAATTCTACTAAAGATCATTCAGAAGTGACTGCAGCAGTATATAGACAGGGAATTACCAGAAAATCAAGCGGGATTCAGAAGAGGGCGGGGAACCAGGGACATCATTGCTGATGGCAGGTGGATATTAGCTGAAAGCAGAGAATATCAGAAAGATGTCTATCTATGTTTTATTGACTACACAAAAGCATTTGATTGTGTGGATCATAACAAATTATGGATAACACTTCAGAAAATGGGAATACCAGAACACCTAATTGTGCTCATGAGAAATCTGTACATGAACCAGGAGGCAGTTGTTCGAATAGAACAAGGAAACACCGAGTGGTTTAAAGTTGAGAAAGGTGTGCGTCAGGGCTGGTCTTTGCACCACCCTATCTCTTTCACCCTATCTCTTCAATTTATACGCTGAGCAAATAATCCGAGAAGCTGGACTTTATGAGGAAGAACGCAGCATCAAGATTGGAGGAAGACTCATTAACAACCTACGTTATGCAGATGACACCACTCTGCTTGCTGAAAGTGAAGAGGATTTAAAACATTTACTGATGAAGAGCAAAGATCATAGCCTTCAATATGGGTTACGACTAAACATCAACAAAACAAAAATCCTTACGACTGGGTCAGCACACAACTTCACAATAAATGGAGAAAAGATTGAGGTTGTCCAAGATTTTGCTTTGCTTGGCTCTGTAATCAACACCTGTGGAAGCAGCAGTCAAGAAATCAAGACGCATTGCTCTAGGAAAAGCTGTGGCAAAAGATCTCTTTGTTGTTGTTGTTAGGTGCCCTCGAGTTGGTATCTGACTCATAGCAATCCTCATAGGGTTTTCAATGGCTGACTGTTTCGGGATTGCCTTGGGAGTGGATTGCCAGGCCCGTCTCCCAGTTTTGTGGTGCTGAGAATTGAACTCAGGACCTCAGAGACTGCAGCGCAGCACTCTACTAACTGAGCCAAATCCCAGCCCCAAAGATCTCTTTAGAGTATTGGAAAGCAAAGATGTCATATTGAAGACAAAGGTGCATCTGACTCATGCCATGGTATTTTCAGTGGCATCATATGGTTGTGAAAGCTGGACATTGAATAAGAGAGACAGAAAAAGAATTGATGCTTTTGAATTGTGGTGCCGGAGACGTCTATTGAATATACCATGGACTTCCAAAAGAACCAACAAATCTGTCCTAGAAGAAGTGCAACCAGAGTGCTCCTTGGAAGCAAGAATAGCCAAACTGCGTCTTACATATTTTGGACATGTAGTCAGGAGAGATCAATCCTTGGAGAAGGACATCATGTTTGGGAAAGTGGCAGGTCAATGCAAAAGAGGAAAACCCTCCACCAGATGGGTTGACACAGTGTCTTTAATAATGGGCTTAAACATAAATAAGATCGTTTGCCTGGCACAGAATCGGGAAGTGTTTCGATCTGCTGTACATAGGGTCGCTATGAGTTGGACTCGACTCGACGGCACCTAACAACAACAACATAACAGAATACCCGAGGCTGGGTAATTTATAAAGAGCAGAAGTTTATTTTCTCATGGTTCCCATGGTTCTGAATGCTGGGACATTCAAGAACAAGCCTGGTGGGGGGCTTCTACCTACAGGCTCACATGCCAAAAGGCAGAAGGGAAAGAGCACTAATTACTCCCTCCATCAAGCCCCTTTAAATCTGTACTGAGTTCCACTGCAGTCCACTCATCTCTTAAAGACCCATGTCCTAATATGGTCCCATTGGCAACACCTGCATTGACAAGGGGCACATTTAAACCATAGCACCTTCCTTATTGTAAATGAGCAGAAAGGTAGAATCATTTCTATCAAAATGTACAGTTCAAGCAGGCTGATTTTATCATAATTTTTCTTGAATATGGCATTATCCATCACACAATAACTTTTTATGCTGAAGACATTGTATATGTACTTACCATCTGCATGTCCCTTCCATTCATTTATCAACTATGCATTTGGGACCCAGAAAATGACAGAAACTGCTGAATTTTTTAGAAGCATATGATATTTGAAGGAGTGAATATTAAATAGAAGAATAAAGAATGGTGTAAATACTTTGATCTTTGAGTATTTTTGTTGTCTTATGACTTCATAGCACATAAAACAGAAACACTGTGGTGAGAACTGGCAGGGGTATTTTTAAAAAACTTCCCAGGTGTACACAGGGATGTGGCTCATTAGTCTAGACAAGGGAGGGATTAATTGGCTGTCCTCAAAGACAAGCTCTATGATCTTGCTTATGACCAGTGTAAACAACCCTTGCAAGTTTGGTATGAATGCAGAACCTCAGGCTCCACGCTAGACCAACTGAGTCATAATCTGCATTTCAATCAGATCCCCAGATAAGATTAGCAAGTACAGAAAGTTTGCACAGACCTGCTCTATCATGTTGCACACCACAGATGGGCTATGCATTTGAAGCCTTTAGCTAATAAGCCTCACCCTTCCTTTGTCAAACCTGCATGGGATTTGCTGGAGGTACTGAGAGCTTACACTGTGCAGCTAGACACATTTTCTTGTATTTGTCAGATCTTCCAAAGCTCTAGAAATGCAGGCTCTGGCTTACTTTGTGTAACACAGATCGCCAACTTAATTCACAGTAATTAGTTAAAAATATGTTCTCCATCAGAGAAACAGAGGTCGCATCTGCCAAGTAACAGATCTAAGCCTCTGCACTTACTGTAAGTGGTGTATCCATCATGAACTGACTCCTTGTCAATGCAAGTGTGGTAATTGTAGAAAAAGATGCCACATAAGGACAGTAGAGACTTAAACACTTGTAATCTCCTTTCCTTGGGCACTTAGGGAATCTTTCCTGGTGGTTGAACTGTGGAATAATCCATATGCCTGTCTCTGTTTCTGCCTCTCTCCCTCTCTCTGTTTCTATCTTCTCTATCTCACTCTTCCTTGCCATCCATACCCTCTCTCAGTCTCCTCCATGATATTACTACTTCTCTCTCTGTCTTCCTAGGTACTCCACCATATTCCAAAACACTATTTGAAGTGGTTCATGATAAAAGCACAAGATAAACACACACACAGTACAAACCCCTCCTGCCTTCCTGCCCTGCTCTTATTCTACTTGGAATGGCAATCTCTTCTCCACCATTACTGCCTACTCATCCCACCTGCTGGAGGTCACTGTGCACTTGCTTTCTGCTCCATGCCATCATCTCCTTTCAGCTCTTTTTCACAGATTCCTGGCTATACCAGTCCAGGGTGATGACTCCTGTGCCTCTTCTTAGATTGCTAAATTGCTTTTATCTAGACATGTGCATGCCTTGCCTCTCCAACTAAACAGAGAAGCCTTCAAGAGCATGGCCTATGGCCATGGGGGTCTGAAAAGCCTGCTACACCACTGCACTCACAGTAGGTGCTCAGCAGCTACTTGAATTGTACATATGCGCTCATCTCTGTTCCTATCACATAGCACAGAAGAGTAGAAAGAACACAGGTTCTGAATCAAAAAATCATAGTGGACTCTGAATGAACTTCACCACCATATTTAACCTCTGTACCTCAGTTTATTCATCTGTAAAGGGAGGATTTGAACTAGTGAACTCTGTTTCTTTCCTCCCAGTGGTGCATCTTGAAGACTTTCTTGGTACTGGTACAAAAAAAAAAAAAAAAAAAAAAAAAAAAAAAAAAAAAAAAAAAAAAAAAAAAAAAAAAAAAAAAAAAAAAAAAAAAAAAAAAAAAAAAAGGCATGGAGTTCAATGGAACAGAATAGGAGACACAGATATACACCCACACAGCTACAGCCACTTGATCTTCAACAAAAGTCCCAAAGGCATAAATTGGAGAAAAGATAGCCTTTTCAACAAATGGTGCTGGGAAAACTGGATATTCATATGTAGAAGAATGAAAGTAGACCTGTATCTCTTGACCTATATGAAAAGCAACTCAAAATGGATCAGTGATCTCAATATAAAATCAGAAACTTTGAAACTACTAGAAATAAATGTAGGAAACACGCCTCAACACGTAGGCATAGGCAAGTACTTTCTTGATAAGATGCCAATAGGTCAGGGAATTTCACCAAGAATTGACAATTGGGCTTACATAAAGTTAAAAAGCTTCTGTCCAGCAAAGGAAGCAATGAAGACTTCACAGAATGGGAGATAATCATTCGCTCTTATACATCTGACAAAAGATTAATATCTAGGATATATATTCAAAGAACTCAAGAAATTAAAGACCAAAGTAACAAATAATCCAGTAAGTAAGTGGGTAATGGAACTGAACAGAGTTCTCAAAAGAAGAAACACAAATGGTCAATAAACATGTGGAAAAATGTTCAATGTCCTTAGCCATCAGGAAAATGCAAATTGAAACTACCCTGAGATTCTATCTCACACCAATCAGAATGGCTAACATCAACAAAACAAAAATAAATGCTGGTGAGGATGAGGGCAGGGCAAGAAGAAACCCTTTAATACTGCTGGTGGAATTGTAAATGAGTTCAGCCAGTATGGAAATCCATATGAGGTTCCTCAGAAAATTAAAAACAGAACCACCACATGATCTAGCCATACCACTTCTTGGAATATACCCAAAGAAAGATAAGTCCTCATACCACAAGAAAACTTGAACTTCAATGTTTATTGCAGCACTCTTCACAATTGCAAGGATATGGAACCAGCCCAGATGTCCATCCACAGATGATTGGATTTCAAAAAAATATGGTATACATATACCCAATGGAATATTATTGAGCAGTAAAGAAGAATGAAATTATGTCATTTGCAGCAAAATAGATGTAATTGGACACCATAATTTTAAGTGAAAGAACATGTACCAAGAATTGGAGGTAGAAAGACAAAAGGAAAGAACACAATCTGTTTTTCTCAAGCATAAAGAATTGAAGAAACAACTTCAAGCCTTGAGTGGCAATAGTGAAGGATTCTACAGGGAAAATATTAAATGACGTAGGAACATCAAAAGAAAATGGAAGGAATACACAGAGTTATTATACCACAAAGAATTGGTGGATGACTAACTATTTCAAGAGGCTGCATATGATGAAGAACCAATGATATGGAAGGAAGAAGCAGAAGCTGTCTTAAAGGAACTGGCAAAACACAAGGCTCCAGGAATTGATAGAATACTAACTGAGATGTTTCAACAAACAAATGAAGCACTGGAGGTGCTCACTTGTTTATGCCAAGAGATCTGGAAAATAGCTCACTGGCCATCTGACTGGAAGAGATTCATACTTGTACCTATTCCCAAGACAGGGGATCTAGCCAAATGTGAAAATTATCTAATGATATGATTAATATCACATTCCGGTAAAATTTTCCTAAAGATCATTCAACAGCTATCACAACAGTAATAGGGGGAAGTGCTGGAAAATCAAGCTAATTCAGAAGAGGGCATGGAACTAGAGACATCACTGCTGATGTCAAATGGATATTGGCTAAAATCAGAGAATACCAGAAAGATCCCTATGTTTTATTAACTATGCAAAGGCATTTATGTGGATCACAACAATAATCAATAACATTGGAAAGAATGGGAATACCAGAGCACTTAATTGTACTCAGGAGGAATCTGTACGTGGATCAGGAGGCAGTCATTCAAACAGAACAAGAATACAACTACCTGGTTTAAAGTTGGGAAAGGTGTCTGTCAGGGCTGTATTCTTTCACACACTTCTTCAATCTCTATGCTGATTATTTAATCCAAGAAGTGGACTTTAGGAAGAAGCATGTGGTATCATGATTGCAGGAAGATTCGTTAACAACCTGTGTTATGCAGATGACACAACTCTGAAGAGGATTTGAAACATCAAATCGCTGATGAACATCAAAGAACACAGCCTTCAGTATGGATTGTGCTTCAACATCATGAAAACAAAAATCCTTACAGCTGGGTCAGTATGCAACTTCATGATAAATGTAGAAATGGTTGAGGTTGTCCAAGATTTTGCTTTACTTGGTTCTACAATCAGCATCCACAGAAGCAGCAAGTGAAGAAATCAAAAGATACATTGGGAAAAGCAGTTGCAAAAGACCTCTCTAAAGTGTTGAAAAGTAAAGATGTCATATTGAAGACGAAGGTGCACCTGACTCATGTCATGGTATTTTCAGCTGCATCATATGGTTGTGAAGCCTGGATGTTGAATAAGGGAGACAGAAGAAGAATTGATGCTTTCGAATTATGGTGCTGGAGATGAATATTGACTATACCATGGAATGCCAAAAGAAACAACAGATTCATTCTAGATGAAGTGCAACCAGAATGTTCCATGGAAGCAAAGATGGCTAGACTGCATCATAGGTATTTGTCAGGAGGGACCAATCTCTTTAGAAGGACATCATATTCGGGAGAGTGGCAGGTCAAAGAAAAAAATGAAGACCCTCAAGTGGATGGATTATCACAGTGGCTGCAATAACGGGCTGGCACAGTGTCAGGGAGTTTCATTCTGTTGTACACAGGGTTGCTTTGAATCAGACCAGACTGGACAGCACCTAACTACAACAACCCATACTCAAAAAGAGAAATACCACATGTTCTCATATGTTCTCACATGTATGTTGTTGTTGTTATTAGGTGCCGTCAAGTCGATATCCGACTCATAGCGACCCTCATAGGGTTTTCAATGGCTGTTTTGGGATTGCCTTGGGAGTGGATTGCCAGGTCCTTCTCCCATTTTTGCGGTGCTGAGAATTGAACTCGGGACCTCAGAGACTGCAGCGCAGCACTCTACCAACTGAGTTAAATCCCAGCCCCTCACATATATACAACTGTACATATCTAACATTGGAAAATATAGCTGGACCCAACATGAATGGGGACAGGATTGGTGGAAGTGGGAGGCTATGGGATAGATGTGGGGGAGAGAACAATATAGAGGGCAAAAAGGAAGAGAATAATTACAAAATACTGGATGTAACTCTATGAAAATCCTATAATGAATCTCACTATAGTGAATGCAACTTTTAAAAAAATCATACTATACCTCATAAATATCTACAATTGTCATTACATGTTAATCAAAAAGTTTTTGTATAATGTTTAAGGAAATGAAAATGTCAACAAGAGTGATTTAATAATTACACACTATATGTTGTTGTTGTTGTTAGGTGCCATCAAGTTGGTATCCAACTCATAGCGACCCTCATAGGGTTTTCAATGGCTTACTGTTTCGGGATTGCCTTGGGAGTGGATTGCCAGGTCCTTCTCCCATTTTTGAGGTGCTGGGAATTGAACTCTGGATCTCAGAGACTGCAGCACAGTGCTCTACCAACTGAGCTAAATCCCAGCACACACTATATAGGAACTGAATTATCACTCTGTACCCCATAAAAATGTACAATTAAAATAGTAATAAAAAATAGAATAGACAAACCTTCCCAAGCCATGATATTTCTGGAACTGGTACTTGTTTCTGGCTGTCCTTGCTGCTCAGCATGACCACTCATTATTTCTCCCTGACTCCCAAGCAGCAAGAACATGTGGGGAGGGCACCAAGGAGGAGTGGCCATGGTGGTACCCCAGGAACCAAATGGAGCTGTGGGGAAACTCCATTTAACTTGGCTTTGAAAGGGTTGTCCATTGGGGACTGGGTTTTCTCATGAGTGACTTATTTCCCAAGAAATGTGAGCCCCGTGGATATGAAGAATAACTGGTGAAGCACTTCGAGGTCTTTTGAATATAAACGACTGTGTGGGTGTATAATGTTCTTATTACCACTTTCTGTTCAAGAAGTGATCTTCGAAAAAAAAAGAAAGGTATGTAATTTGCAGCTTTCCTCCCAGACTGGCTTGTGGCCATATTTAACATTAATATCATATTCCTTTGGGTGCACATAATTAGGATGTTTTTGTGACTAGTTAACTCTGACTTGAGAAGTGTATTAAATAACAATGCTTCTGCTCCAAAAATATAGTGGGGAGTCATTCAACTCTGATTATCCATAGTAAATAAAAGAGGGAAAAATAAATCTCCAAAGCATCAACTGAATCTCATAGATATATAAAATCCATTTTAATCAATTAACAAGCACCTTTCTCCTTGGTGACCCCTTAAGTGTATCTTTCGGGGGTACCACTCTCCTACTGGTGACAGAATCAGTTTTACTAGGGTACAGGGTATTTCTTTGAATTCTTTTGAGATGTAGATTATTTCACAAGTTCACTGTAAGGTGAAGACAGGTAGAATCTAAAGGGTTGCTCAAACTATAGCAAGTTTTTAAAGATAACAGTGATATATCTGAGCAATTCTTTCTATGTTCTCTTCCTGAGATACCCTGGATCATTCCATCTGCAAAGATTTCTCTATAGTTAGTAAGAGGACTCACACACAGGAATTTTGCTTCAGCTCAAGCCAGTTTATTCCCCATCATATGAATTATCTTCAGTGTCCAATATTGCTTACAAGGAAAACTTACATGATCTTTTTATAAACCATACTTCACTTTTAGAAAAGTTTTAGATATGAAGAGAAAACTTACAGAGATTTCCAATGTAGACCTGTACACAGTTTTCCCTATTATTAATAACTTATAACAGTATGATACAGTTCTTATTATAAATGAACTGAGACATTGTTATTAACTAACATCCATAGTCTATTTATATGCCCATAGCTTTTATCTGGCTGAGGTTTGGCTCTGTTGGTAGAGTGCTGCTCTGTGCTCTCTTGAGGACCTGGGTTTGAACCCTAGCACCACAAAAGCAGGAGAAGGACATGGCAATCCACTCCCAAAGCAACCCCAAAACAATCAACCATTGAAAACCTTATGAGGGTCGCTACGAATCAGACACAACTCCATGGCACCTAACAACAACAGCTTTTATCTAAAGTCCTTTTCCTGTTCAGGGGTCCCATTGAGGATACTACATACTGTTTTTATGTCTCTTTGTGGTTGGCATTTTCTCAGACTTTCCTTATTTTGATGACTTTGACAGCCCTCCCTCTCCCGACCCCATATGGGGATTGAACTCAAGGCCCTGTATATGCTTGCCTAACACTCTACCACCAAGGTACATCCCAAGCCCTCTTTCATTTTCATTTTTGGTAGGGTTTCACTAAGTTACCCAGGCTGGGTTTGAAATCTCTATGTAGCCCAAGCAGGCCTCAAACTTGTGATCCTCCTGCCTCAACCTCCCAAGTCCCTGGGATTACAGGCTTGTGTTACCATGTCCAGCCCTTGCCATTTTTTGAGGTGTACTCATCAAGTATTTTGTGAAAAATGTCACACCATTGGAATTTATCATGTTTTCTTTTGATCAGACGGGGGTAATGGGTGATTGGGAGGAAGAACACACTGGCAAATTGCCATTGCCATTACATCATGTCGAAGTTACGTACCACCAACGTGACTTGTGACTGTTGAGGTTGGCTTGATCCTTTTCCTGAGGAGGCGTTTGTTAGGCTTCTCCACTGTAAGGTTATGTACCCTGCCCACCTTTTTCATACTGTGCTCTTTGAAAGGAAGTGCTGTGCTCAGTCCACAGGTAAGGAGTGGGGACTTGTGCCCTCCCTCCTCAAGGGCGGGGAGCCTGCACAAATTATTTCTGGTCTTCTGCACAGTCGTTTGCCTCTTATTTCCCACTTATTAATGTATTCCATCACTTATTTATAACACTATTGATTCATGGATATTTATTTTATATTTTGGGACTTAACTCAGTATTACTTTATGTTGTTTCTTAAATTCTTCCAGTGGTGGCCAGCAGGAGCTGTGCCAGTGGATCATGTGCTCCTTTGACATAGCCCACCACTATAGTTCTTCAGAGCACTGCCTTAGTTTCTGATATTATAAGATGCACCAGGCACCTGCTGTACATGTGATTTCATTTGTGGGAAACATTGGGTCACTGGTGGTTAGGGCTCTGAAGGGATTTGCCTTCAGCCTTTGAATGAACCTTAGAGCAGATGCAGTTTTCAGCCCCACACAGAATGCGCCCTCCTATGAGCAAAGCCTGTGTCTGCCCTGGTGGGGGAGCGGCACTGGCTTCAGGTGGCATTGTGGATGAGGCGGCTGCCAACAAGTAGGCGGCAGGACAGAAGAATATCAGAAGGGGCTGTAGCTGCAGGCCAGCCTTCTTCCTGACACCAAGTGCTACTTCTTCAGGCTCAGAGCAACCAGCCAGCCAACTGGATCTATCTGCTGATAGGACATTGGTGGCAGCCGGTTTTTAAACACATTGAGGGGAATCTTTGGTTTAAACAAGAGAGAGACATGGGGAGGGAGAGGAGAGAGGAAGCATCTCCTTGGTGTCATGTGCCAACACAAATTAACAACTAATGAAAGCAGATTGTATTTAGCAGATTTTAATATAAATTAGGTTAATGGTGACACATTTGAAATAGTACACTGAAAAATCAGTCTGTAATAACAAGCTAACAGATGTTGGCATTTTTATTATTAATTATACATTTCATTATCATCTGATTATTGTCAAACATCATTTGACAGAAAAAGTTATATAAATGATTCATACACATTTGTCACAATGTTAAAAGGTGCTAGTGCCTGTTTTATTAATGTGGAAACTTGAGTTGTCTGATATCATTCAGAAATCTCAAGTTTAATCAAGACTATTGAACCATACACAATATGTTACAAGAATCCTTAATTTAACTTTGCTTGCCATTGGAAGATCTCAAAGAGTTTTAAGTCCTGACTTACCCTACCCACTCTTCTCTCCTCTTTAATGCATAGCCTAATAAGAAGAGGTTCAGTCTCTCAGGAAATATTGCTGAATAAATCAGACCGCATCATCATGCATTATATGCTTATTGCTCAAAAGGATCCCAGAAAGAGAAGTTATTATGAACTTGCTATTTTAGAGTTTTAGAACTGGGAAATTGAGCTTTTGCTTTATATAAGCAAAATGAAATTATGAATAGGCAACAGAGACCGCCATTTGCTAGACCAATAAAATTGAAAATAGTTTTGCCCTCTTCACATACCTGTTTATACAATATATGTGCTGCAGCTAATCTACTAGGGCGAGCAATATAACATTTCTGCTCAAATACTGTTCCAGCTATGGTTTGCTGAGCACTTCAGACTGCTTAGGCACTGTAAGAATGTCTTGTGATGGAGGCAGTCTCTGGGACTTTTGTTAGGCATATCGTTCCTTAGGGCTGGGATTTAGCTCAGTTGGTAGAGTGCTGTGCTGCAGTCTCTGAGGTCCCGAGTTCAATTCCCAGCACCACAAAAATGGGAGAAGGACCTGGCAATCCACTCCCAAGGCAATCCCGAAACAGTCAGCCATTGAAAACCCTATGAGGGTCGCTATGAGTCGGATTCCGACTCGACGGCACCTAACAATAACAACAACATCGTTCCTTAACTCTGTTGGAGGGTGTGTCACTGATGGAGACTCCGAGGATGGTACAGGAGCATTTGATGTTCCCACCATAAGAACAGGCAATGAAGTTAGAGACACTTTGCAGAAAAGACAGCTTGTGTGAGGCCACTCCTTGTGTTTATATTGGGCAAATACTTTATATGATTTGAAAGAGCCCCAAAGTCTCTCTGAAAAGATCTACTCCCCAAAGCTTATGCTAGCATCACACCTGTTTACTATCTGATCTGTAATTCAGTGTGAAAATCATTCTCCTTGGAGAACTGGTAAGATGTTGGTGATGGACAGTCCATCTGAAATGTTCCCATTCCCTGAGAACTGAGAAAAGCTGGTAGGCTCTCTGCCATTGACTGATTCTCTAGGAACAAAGTGTGTTCTATATCAGCTAAGTGTCTCATCTTGGGGGCACTAACCTAGGTCTAAGTGCACAGTCAGATCAGTGGATGGACCAGCTAAGCACCTGCCCATGATTCTAACCATAAGGGATGATAGTGCATAAGAAGAAATGTAACAAGACTCAAAACAACACACCTACCAGAGCTGCTCTCAAGGAGGGCACTGTTTGGGGTGGGAAAGGAATATTTTCTTACCTGCTTGAAGTGTAAGGTGAGACCTCCTGGAGCACGCTTCAGGAACAGTAAGTGGTAGCTACACTGGCTTTGGAGAAGTTGTGTTCAGATCAAAGCAGAATTTTTGTTTTGCTAAGAAGATGTGCAAAAATTGTGTTCAGAATTGAGTTCCTCAGAACCCAAAATGCGCTCTTTGCCTGTCAGACCTTGGCTTTGTTCTCTGCCCTTCTTTCACCGGAATCATCACGCATATCTATAAAACATGCTCAACTATGATTTTAAGAACACTGACTTAATCAGCCATCAAATTATTAACCTACTAAGTGTGCCAAAAGATCAAACAGATCTGTCCTAGAAGTGCAACCAGAGTGCTCTTTGGAAGCAAGGATGGTTAGACTATGTCTTGCATATTTTGGACATGTAGTCAGGGGGGACCAATCTGCAGAGAAGGTCATCATGTTTACAAGAGTAGCGGGTCAACAAAAAGAAGGAAAATCCTCAGCTAGATGGATTGACATAGTGGCTGCAAGAAAGGGCTTAAACATAGAAAAGACTGTGTGCCTGGCACAGTGTCTGGGCATATTTCATTCTGTTGTAGAGTCTCTATGAGTCAGATCCCCACTCAACAGCCCCTAACAACAAGTATGCCCATATATCTCAACCCAGCCTGGGGAAGCCATGAATGGGACAAATAACTAAGGATCATATTCATATTTATACTCATAGATAGGGTGCTGGGCCCTCTGTACTACAGGCCCCATCTGATGGAAGTGCTACAGTAGGATGGAACCCAGTATATTGGCTTCTTCCCTATGTCCCTGGTACAGAATTCTCTGGTGGAACCTGTGAACTTTCATTGGGGTAAGGAAGAGTCTCTTCCATTGACCATGAGATACTCTTGATGTTAAGAACCATGGAATTATAAGAAGAAGTAATAGAAGATGTCTAGTCAGCAAGCAATGCCCAGGGATTGGGTAACTACAGGGATGGGGCACCCAGAAAGTATACTATACCCAAGGAGAACATGTCCACTCGGTGAGAAACTTGAGGTAGGCATACTCAGGAGATGGCTATAATCCATACTGGAAAGGAGAAGGGGAGAGAAAGAAAGAAAGAAAGAGAGAGAGGGAGGAGGGGAAGGCGAAGGAGACCCTGTAAAGAGCATATACTTTTCTAGAACTCTGGGTCTTCCTACCTCTGCTTCCTGAGTGCTGAGATGACAAGCACTCATGTGCCACCATGCCCAGCAGGAGGTACATTCTAGCACCCAGAAGACTTTATGTAGGTTCAGCTGTGATCAAGGTTATTTTTCAAGCATATGATTCACATTTGAAAAATGGCTCTTAATTCACAAAGGAGCAGATTCTACCTGTGTTGCTTTTAAATTTCATTGTAATATTCTTATTTTTCATAATTTAGTGACTTTTAGCAATTTTTTAAGTTGAGTGACCATCATTACAACCCAGTTGGAGAACACTTCCATGATTCCTGAAGGATTTTTGTGAGTTTTAGTCAATCTCACTCCCCTCTGAGTGAGTTCAGAGGGCCAAAGCAATATAAAATAGGTCTCAGGAAAAACATTTGTGCGCTTGAGGCCCCCAAACAGAATCATCCACTTCAGTAATAATATGTTTTAGCACTTAAATTTTATAATTTTTAGTTTTTTTTCCTTTGCAGTACTGAGAGATCAAACCCACACCCTTGTGCATTCTAGATAAGCACTCTAATACTGAACTACATCCACAACCCTTTTTATTTTTCACTTTGAACCAGGATATGGCTAAGTTGTCCAGACTGGACTTGAATTTGAGATATCTCTGCCTCAACCTCCTTCGTAGCTGGGATGACAGTTGTGCCCCACCATACCCAGTCTAAATTTTTATCTTTTAATTAAGTACAGTCCTTACTGATACTGGCAACCAGGAGAGAATTTATGACTCTCACTTTGTACTTAGTTCGGTTAAAACCTGCACACTGTACCTGCTGACGTGTCTGATAGCTGCCAAAGCTCGTGTACTCAACTTTGACCACGCCGTTTTGATGCCTTGCTGTGGGAGTTTTTCTAACACAGAGGACTAATTCTCTGATTTTCCAGATACCAACTGTGTTTAACAATTAGGTTCAATCCTGACACTCACTACCTAATGTCAGCAGAGATACCCCGAATTACAGGTTCAGTCCCCTAAGACTGCCCCCAACTTCAGATGCCAGTCACAAGTCTGAAGCATGAGGTATTTCTGGCTGACAATGTATTATATATATTTAAAATTCCCACAGTCAACGGGTGGAGCAAGGTGATCTGAAGAAGTACTAGTGACACTTTGCTTTCTCCCCTTCTATTTCCAGGGTGTCAGTGAGGCCCAGCAGGGAGCTGAGCTTCTGTCTCCACCCTGGAGCAACAAAGAGGTGTGAGTCAGGTCTTCTTACCCCACCTCCCTTGTGACAGTAAAGAAGGGGGAGGGTGATTTTCCAGATAATTCAGGAGAATAAAGAAGTGCAATATGGTGTCCCACTTTTGCTATTGAAGGGAGAGCTGAATGTCCACCTCAACCATCTATAACAAGACAGTGTGAGTTTTGGTCCCATTTTTGCTGCTGTTGTATTGGTGGAACCCAGCACAAAGCTAAACACACATCCACCTGGCCCTTATAATATATGCCAATGGGGTGAATACCTGCTAAAGATGAAGAATAAATAGGATTCAGAGTCTCAAAGATAATATACAAAATATTCCAGGTACAATTGATCATTCATCATACTAACAACCAGAAAAATCTCATGAATGAGAAATGACATTCAAAGGACATCACAATCAAAATGAACTACATCTTGGAGCTGGATGTGGTGGTGCACACCTGTAATCCTAGCAGCTGGAAGGCTGAGGTAGGAGGGTTGTGAGTTCAAGACCACCCTAGGCCACATAGTGAGACTCTATCTTGGGGAGAAAAACCAACCAACAAAAACCCATATTGAAATCATTTGAAATGATTTTAAAGGAGTCATCATAAAAGTACTTCAATAAGTAATTACAAATTCTCTCAAAACAAATGATATAGAAGAAGAGATTCTAGCAAAGAAACAGAGGTTACAAAAAAGGATCAAGTGGAAATTACAGGATTGAAAAATGTAATAATTAAAACAAAAACTTGCTGCAGGGCCTCAGTAGTAAAGTGGAGATGACAAAGGACAGAATCAATGAATGTGAGAACAAATCAATAGAATATACCTAATCTGAATGGCATAAAATAGACTGAAAAAATTAACCATTCCACATTAACAGACATGTGGAATAATAACAAAAGAGCTAGTATTTTAATCCTCAGACCTAAGAAAAGAGAGAGAGCATGATACTGAAAATATAGCCAATTGAATAAAAATGGAACTTCCCAAATTTTAAAATGGCATAAATCTATAGGCTGAAGAAGCTGAATGAACCCTGAAGATAACAAATATGATGAAATCCATGCCAACATACACTATAATTGAACTTCTGAAAACTGAAGACCAAAAGTCATGAAAACAGCCATAGAGAAATGACATATAACTAAAAAGGAATACCACTTAGAAGGACAGAGGATTTCTTATCTGAAACCATGGAAGCCAGAAAAAGTGGTACATCATTTTTCAAGTACTGGGAAAATTGTCAACTGTGATATCTACTTGCGGTAAATTACTCTATATCAAAAATAATGGGAGAAGGGCCTGGCAATCCACTCCCAATGCAATCCTGAAACAGCCATTGAAAACCCTCTGAGGGTCACTATGAATCGGATACTGACTCGATGGCACCTAACAACAACAACAACAACAACATCAAAAATAAGTAGGGGAAGTCAAGACATTCTCAGACAAAGGAAAACTAAGAGGATTTGTTGCTAGAGAACTTACTCTTAAAGAATAGGTAAGAAGGAAATAGTGGCTAAAAAGAAAAAGGCAATAATAGTAGGTTTGGAAATTCTGGAAAGACAGAACATTGGAATGTGTAAACACAGGAGTAAATAAAATCAAATATCTACTTGTGAGTTTCTTAAATCTTATTTGGCAACTCAAACAAAAATTATAACACCATATGATGTGGTGATCAATATAAACAGACATATGTTAAGATAATTATATCTAAAAATGAGAGTAAGGGAAATAAAGTTTCTACATTGATCATAAATGTATATACATCAAATAAAACATAAAGCAAAAAACTGATAGAACTGAACAGAAAACCAGACAAATGCACAATTATAGCTAAAGACATTAACACCTCCACCCCAGCAACTAAAGGACACACAGAGTATCAGTAATGCTATATCAGATCTGAGCAACACAATCAACCAACAGGATCTAACAAACATATGTAGAATAACCTATCCCAAAATAGCAGACTACACTTTATAAAAAGTGCCCTTGGAATGTGCCTCACCTACTGTGCCATAATACAAACATCAACAAATTTACAGAAATTGAAATCATACAGTGTTTTCTCTGAGCATAATGGAATCAAATCAGAAGTTAGTAGTAGAAAGACAACAAGAAAATATCCAAATGCTTGAAAAATTAAGCAACAAATTTCTGAATAACCCATGAATATCTCAAAGGAAAACATTTAAAATCCAGAACTGAATAAAAATGGAATTTCAACATACCAAATTATGTGGGATACAGCTAAACAGTAATGAGAGGAAACTTTATTGAACCAAATATTAGGAATAAAGAAATGTCTAAAATCAACAATATCAGTTCCTACCTGAAGAAAATTGAACACAAACGCAAAATAAGTCCCAAACAAGCAAAAGAAATAATTTCCCAAAGAGCAGAAATCAGTCAAATTGAAAATAATAAACGATATCAAAAATCAATGATGTAAAATATTGCTTTTTAAAAAATCAATAAAATCGATAAATCTTTAGAAAGATTGACAAAGAGAAAAGACACAATTTACCAATATCATTAATATATATTACTGATATCTTGTTACCTTTAAAAAGAAATCCATGTTAACACAAATTATAATAGAGAATGGATTAGTTTCCTATGGCTGCTGACTTCAAGATTTAAAGCAATATGTGCACATTTACCCTCTTACAGTTTTGGAGATTCAAAAGCTAAATCAGCTTCACTGGGTCTCTCACTGGAAGTTCTAGGAAAAATCTATTTCCTTGCATTTTCTAGCGTCTAGAGCTTAATTTCCTGCCTTCCTTGGCTCATGGCCCCTTCCTTCACTTTAAAAGCCTGAAGTTCAGCATCTTCCTTTCATTATTACAAGGGCTTTTTTTCCTTTAGTTGACCAAATCTCCCACATCCTCCCCATTTTAAGGATACCTGTAATAGCATTTATGGTCCATTGTATAATCCAGGATAACCTTCCCATTTTAAGTTATTTAACTTAATCATGTCTGCAAGGGCTCTTTTTTCATGTAAGGCAATATTATTTACAGGTTCTAGGAATTTAGACCTTGATACCTTTGTGGGCCATTATTTAGCCTATCACAAAAGAGATTAAAAAAACCTTTACACTCAAAAATACATAATTTAGTATAACTGTATTTCAAAAACCTCATACTACCAAACCTCAGTCAAAATGATACAGGAAATTTGAATAGTGTTTTATTATCATTATCGGGTATTATGTATATAATTGTATGTGCTGTGCTTTTACATAGGTAGCAGCTCAGTAGGTCTGTTTATACCACAAATATATAAATAATGAATCACCCTATGATATTATAAATTCTATGACATCAAGAGGTGACAGAAAATTTTCAGCACCAATATAATTTTATAGGTCCACCAAAATGTTATGCAGCACAACTCTATTATTGTCCTATTTCACACATGGGAAACAATAACGAATCAAAGATGAGAGAGATATTTATTTAGAAAACATGGGTGAAAAAAACTGAGGTAGAATGTTAACCACAGTCAAACTAAAAAATGTTGGAGCATAGATCAATACTATTTATTGATTAATTTACTTAATTCCATATCACTCTGGCTCTTGCTTATTGAGAATATTTAAACACTCTAGGTGGTGTTCCTTTGAGATCTACAAAACAGATCTGAGAACCATCATTCCAAAGACAGAGAAGAACTGATTTTTATTTTCTTATCCTTGCTTCCCTCCCCCCAACCCAATCCACATTACAAGGTGAGAGCAGGTTGGTGGAAATTGATAAGTCAGTGTCATTGCTTGAGAAAGCCATCCTAATAATTACTTCCCTTGTAGCAAACAAGAAAAGCTCAGTCCTGGTTCTTTTCTCTTTACTATACCAGCTTGCTTTCGCAAAATTTAACTCTGTCAGTGAGAAATTCTCTCTCTGTCTCTCCCTCCCTCCCTACTGTTACTTTTCCTTGTGTCAAAGGATTTAAATATCAGGAAATTAAATTATGAACATTCCTTACATAAGAAATTGAATGCATTTTGGAACACTTCTATTAGCTAAAGCATTGTTTTCTTTGTTTGTTTGATTTGGTTTGTCTTTTAGATAATTCCAAGCTGATCTCTTTTGATTTATTTCATATCCTACCCTCTCAAGCAGGGGAGTTGTTATGAATTTTCAAAATTAAAAGAGTATAGAATGGACAGGGGAAAACTGAGAGAAGGAAGGGTGTGTGGAGGGCAATTCAGGAAAACAAACAGTATCAAGAACAGAAGCAGGAAAAATAACAAAATTGATTCAGAGCACTGTTTTTCCCCTAGTACTGGGAGGTTGACCTCAGGGCCTTTTATATGCTATTAAAGCGCTCTACTACTGAGCTGCACCCCCACCCTCCCTCTTTTTTCATTTTGAGATACGGTCATGTTGAGTTGCACAGGCTGCCCGTGGCCTCAAATTCACAATCCTCCTGCCTCAGCCTCCCAGATCTCTGGGATTACAGGTGTGCACCCAGATGGGCACAGAGCACTTTTTAAATTCATCTTTTTTTTTAATCAAATGAAGTTAGACTAAAAACTTACATATATTTTTAGGAGGACGGATGTAGGGTTTTATTGCTTTGCCTCAGCTTTTCCAAGTCTTTGGTAAGCTGATGATGCCATTTGTTTAAGAAGCCCATCCTCAGATACCTGAGGACATGGCATACCTGTTACTTTTATTAAGGAGGGCACTTGTGAGTAGGACTATCAGTGACATGTGGGTTCAAGGGCAGCCACACACTGGAGAACCCACATTCTTTTAGGTCATAAGCCATAGCAGCAGTGCATCCAGGGAACTCCGTGCTTGCTCTTCTGTACTTGGCCATCACCAGGGGACTGCTCTACGTAGAGCCTTGACATCACACAGAGTCAGCTGGGTGACAAGACCTCCCCTCTTGAGGTGAGCCATGCATGTGCATTCCCAGCAGCCAAAATCTTATTAAGTGGCCTGACTAGAGACATCTTCTGGCCTTAGAACTCTACCTGCCTGGAAAGCTGGTGAATTCGGCACAAGTTATATATTTGAAAGTTTACCTGGGCTCAATCTCTCTGTTCTTGCCTCTCCTTCTCTCCTGGCTTTTATAATATCTTGCCTCTTTAAGCCCTGAGAAGTTTTTAGCTAGGAGTCATCTTAATTAATGGTCTTTAAAGATGTGATTACCTGAGCCGAGCACAGTGGTGCACACCTGTAATCCCAGAAGCTTGGGAGGCAGAGGCAAGAGGATCGCAAGTTCGAGACCAGAGGCAGTCTGTGTAACTTAGCGAGACCCTGTCTCAGACAGTAAAAAAATGGGCTGAGGGTGCAGCTCAGTGGTTCAGCACTTGCAGAGCATGCAAGCGTGAGGCCCTGGGTACAACCCCCAGTACCACACACACACACACACACACACACACACACACACACACACAAATAATAATAATCAATAAAATAAATAAATAAAAAATAAAAAAGATGTGATTACCTTGTTGTTGTTGTTGTCAGGTGCTGTCAAGTTGGTATCTGACTCATAGCGACCCTCATAGGGTTTTCAATGGCTGACTATTTCGGGATTGCCTTGGGAGTGGATTGCCAGGTCCTTCTCCCGTTTTTGCGGTGCTGGGAATTGAACTCGGGTCCTCAGAGACTGCAGTGCAGCGCTCTACCCACTGAGCCAAACCCCAGCCCGTGATTACCTTAGGACTATAAAAATCATCATATTGGGATATAGGAAGAAAAGACATTAAATCACATTCATCTGCTTTTTTTGCATCTTTTCAAATCACATTTCTTTGTAAATGTTGTATAAAGTTTAACAGTACATTAATTTATCAATAAATATGTGTAATTTATCAATAAATATATTTTTGTGCATATTCTCAATAGATATTTTAATGATAAAGATGCAAACCTTGAAAATGTGATTTTCTAACTGGGGATTTCTAACTGGGGATGTAGCTCAGTGGTAGGGTACTTGCCTAAGCATGTGCAAGGCCCTGGTTCAATCTCTGCAACTAATAAAAATAATAAATAAATAAATAAATTACCATTGCTGTGTGCTGTGGCTCATATCTATAATCCCAGCAATTTAGGAGGCTGAGGCAGGAGGATTGCAAGTTCAAGGCCAGAGGCAGTCTGCACAACTTCATGAGACTCTGTCTCTGAATAAAAACTAAAAAATAAAAAAGATGCTGGGGTTGCAGCTGAGTAGTAGAGCACTTACCTAGCATGTGTAAGGCCCTGAGTTCAACCTCTTGTCTTGAAAGAATTAAAAAAAAAAAAAAAGTAAAGTGTAGACCACTCATATAAGCCATGCATGACAGATGATTGCCTATCTTCTTAAAGAGAGAGATATTACAATCTTCAGTAATAACTCAGGTAAATATTTTATCACTGCCTGCATTTATACGTCCATTCACTGTAATCAGTTAGCAATTATTATAACATATAATATTTAGCCCATAAGCTTTTGTTGTTATTGTTATTAGGTGCCTTCAAGGCGTATCCGACTCACAGGGACCCTTACAGGGTTTTCAATGTCCGATTGTTTCAGGATTGCCTTGGGAGTGGGTTGCCATGTCCTTCTCCCATTTTTGCAGTGCTGGGAATCAAACATGGGACCTCAGAGATTGCAGAGCCATGCTCCACCAACTGAGCTAACTTCCAGCCCCAGCCCATAAGCTAGGTACTATATTTTGGCTAGGCATTACTTTTCTTCTTCAGGAGCAAGATTTTTCCCAAAAACAATCTGCAGGAGAAACGTGATCTGTTAACCAGAATCTTAAGCTCATTTGGCCTTTTCTGAACATAAAAGAACAATTCGACCTTCTCATTTAAAAAAAAAAATCTGTAAAATGGTGATAATAATATTTAACCTGCAAGTGTGTTGTAAAATTTGAATGAGATAATGTTCATTAATACAATATGTTGTTAATTGGAACACAGTTTAAAAATGCAATGTAACAGCCCTGCTTGATTCTCTGAAACAGTAATTTCCTTCTCCAGTCTCTGCTGAATTGCCTCATTTTCTTTAATATTTCTCCAAAATATATTTCATTAGTTTATGACTTGGTGACTGAAAGTAGATGCTCTATTCTGCGTGAGCCACAGTGGAGGTAACATTCCCTTCCCAGCCAAATACATCAAACCTCATTTAATGCATCTGGGAAATATGAATTTGTCCTGCATTTTCTTTCTGTAATAGCACTTCATTGCTGACTCACATTTATCTCATGGTTTGTTATGCATCCTAAGTGTTTTTCCACTATATTTCTGCTTAGCCATCCTATATTTGTGTTACTAGATTTGTGTGCTTTGGAGGATGACCCGGCATTTGCCATATTACATTTCAGCTTTGTTGATGAAATCATTTCCTAATCTTTCAAGAACACTTTCTATTTTCCTTCTATAGCTAGAATTCTGGTAACCTTGTATAATTTAATAGTATGTACAAATGTGATGACTATATGCCTAAGTTTTTTCTTGGTGGTGATAAAAAAATGACACAGTTCCTATCAGAAAGTGTTTGATAGAGCTTCCCAGGTCAATGTCATTAATAACTCTTATTGTCTTATTTGCTTAGGCTAAAAAAATGTGAAAGGCAGTGAAATAAATGCAATAGTATGGGTAAATATAGTCAGTCTTCCACACCTATAGGTTCAACATCCATGGAGTCAAACAATCACAGATCAAAAATAACTTTTTTTAATGAAAATCATGTTTATACTGAACATATATATAAGACCATTTTTCTTGTCATTATTCCCCAAGCAACAAGAATAATGACTATTTGCATAAAATTTAGACCATTTCAGATATGATAGGCAAGTTAGAGATGATTTGAAGTGTACAGAAGAATGTATACCATTATATGCAAATACTATGCCATTTTATATTAAAAATCCTGAAAATCCACAGCCTTTTCCCTCTATGGGGAGTCCTGGAGTCAGGTCCCCATGGATAGCTGAGACATACAGAACAGGTAGGGAGGCAAAATGACATCCCTAACATGTAAAAGGACACAGTGAACATTTTGGACAACAGGTGCAAAAGTCTGAAGATGAGAGAGACAGATCATATTTCTTCTAGGTCCTGAAAGCAGTTCTGTGTGGCCAAAGGGGACCAAGGGTACTAGTGAGAGATGAGAGCGGAGACCCTGTCAGGATCAGTTCATGAGGAGCCTTGTCAGCCAGGGTCAGGCACCTGGACTTTGATGCCGCTGGGAAGACACTAAAAGATTTTCAAGGCAGGATCCTGGTATATTCAGATTGTTTTGTGGAAAAATTAAAATTTATTTTCCTTTCAGTGTGAAGAATGGATTACACAGAGAGCAAGATTGGAAGCAGAAGTGTACCATAGCTATCAATATGTATGTCTTATTTTGCCTTCTGGACTACATACACTCTGCAACAGGACACAAGTCTATTTCTTGCTTCTTCCATTTCCTAGCAGAAGTCCTTGAAAATATTTTATTGAGTACATGAAAGATACATCACATCTGGACCTGTGTCCTTGTCTACCATAGCTACCATTGGAGAGAATTAAACTGACCTGGCCTACATGTTTCTCATAAACCACTGCTGATAATACCTACACAGATCTTGTTTTTGAAGCAATTACTAATTATTTGCTTGATGGTGTGTGCCAGCATATTGTTAGGAAAGATTATTTATTTGCTGACATGACAAGGTATATTTGACAATCAGAAAACAAACATTATTTTTCTTCAGTTGCCCTTTCCATAAAATGAGGATAATTTTACTTGCATAAAGGGGTTAATGTGAGCACTAAATGAACTAATATAGGCAATGTGCATAAACCAGTTCAAAAATAAGCACAAAGTAAATGGTAGCTACTATGTCGAAGGCACCTTACAACAACAACAATATTGTGATTATGCTAATTATTTTAGCTATCAATAGCAGAAAAAACCCAGTTAACAGACGGGGGTAAGACTGGGATAGGCAAAGTCAGGGAGGGGTTCATATACCATGATATAGTACTTGGACAAAACTCTACAAATAAAGTTACTGCTAGAGGCTTAGCCTACAGCTGTACCACTGTGGCATCTGATCCCCTCAGATCTCCAAAGCTAAGCAGGGTTGGGTTCAGTTAGTACTTGGATGGGAGATGGCCTGGGAACACCAGGTGCTGTAGGCTTGGGAGACGGACCTGGCAGCCCACTCCTCAAAAACAAGCAGCCATTGAAAACCCTATGAACAACAGAGAAGCACTGACAGTAGTGTTTTGCCTGTTGTACATAGGGTTACCATGAGCTGGACCCCAACTTGATGGCACCTAACAACAACATAAGAGACATTCAGGCAAAGCGGAACATGGCTTGACATAACTCTCCATTTCTGATCAGAAAATCATGTTGTCTGACAGGAGAAGGAAGAGAATGGTGGTTTTGGAGCAGGAGGGTTGGTGCCAGAGTGGCAATGCACATTGCTGGAGCTCTGTCCAGATCCTCTTAGGTCCTTTGTACCGATTCCATGAACCTTTTCCACAACTTCTGTGTTCTTTACTTCTGAAGGCAATACTCACCACTAACTCTTTTTGGAAGGAGATCCAAGGACTAATGGGCCTGCATTGTGGGATGCCAGAAGTTTCTAAGTGTCTGCAACCTCCCAAGTGTCCTTATGAGTGACAGATAGTGCCAGCGTCTGAAAGCTCAGCTCCCACACCCACAGGTGGATAAACTGTAGCAGACATGTCCAACCTGTGGCCTGAAGGCTGCACGTGGCCCAGGATAGCTAGTAATAATAGCCCCACAAGATCTTTTAATATCATGTCTTTTAGCATGTATTTTCTTCATGACCTCTCTTATTATGTATATGGAGTATGTTATATAACTTATGTGCAGCCCTAGAAAATTCCTCTTCACTCTGTGTGGCTCAGGAAAGCCAAAAGGTTGACACCTCATGTCTAAGGTGCAATCCATGCTTCGTGGGATCAGGCCGGGGCCAGGACGCTGTATGAAATCACCTGCTAGCTTGATTCTTCCTTCCCTCCTCTGATTCTCCCCCTCCCTTCCGGAGCCTCCTAGGAGCACTTCAGAAAATTGCTCAGGCTCCAAAGCTTGCTTCAGTGTCTGCTTCTGCAGAACTCCTAAGACAGGTACTGGGAGCAAGGAAATGGAAAATTGAAGGGGGGCATTAAGAGGCCAAGGGTGCTAAAGACAAATTCAGCTCCTGCTGTTTGGGGCTGACTGTTTTAGTGTCTTCTGGGCTGGTTAACTTGGGTAGACTGAATTTCCTGATTGACACTCTTGTTTCACATTCAGGACAGGGGCAATATGAGAAGAAACCTCACAGAAATAAGCAGAATTTCAGTTTCATTTGGAGACAAGGAAGTTGAACTCCATTTCCTCTTGCTCCTGATTTTGAGACTCCCTGTGAATGGAGGTAGCTGAGTCAGCAATCCCTCCCAGACTTTCCATGACTGGGCTTAACAGGCAGAGCTTCTAGAGGCTTGCTGACTTCACACTACCACAAAGGATTTTGATCAGGAAGTCATTTACAACCTCAACCACCAGTAATCCACCCAGATCATTCCTGGGTGTTTGGTCCTGCTGAATTAGCTCCCTCACTGTACCACTAGACCTGGTCTTCATGAACAAAGTCTACTGGGTTAACATCCGCCATTGAGGGAACAGCTAGCTTTCATATTCTCTGGAAATTAGGGGTGCAGTGAAATTGTCATTCTTGAAAACTAACAGATTCTTAGTTGTCCTAAGACTCTTTAGGCTTGCAAAGTGCTCTTGTAGGTATTACCTTGGTAGCTCTTTATAGCAATATTGTGAAAAAGATGGAGTAGGGTGAATCTCCTATGTCCACTTGACAAGTAAAAAGCTAAGGCAAAGAAAGATTTCAGGTGATGTTCTTAGAATCACAGAGGGAAGATGCAGAATTGAGAGGTGGTTGAGGATCTCCTGATTTTGTGTTCTGTGCAGAGGGGTGGGGCTGGGCAGGATGGAATGAGACCTTAAGCACTTCTCAAGGGCACAAGAGCATCCAGGAACTTCTAAAAACAGCAGGTGGAAGTGAGACACACTGTGGCTGTGAACCCAACCACTTTGGGCTTCCCAGAAATTGCCCATGGTCCCAAAGTGGTTCTATGAGACACAGTTACTCTTTTTAGCACAGGTTTAGGCTTCATTACTAAGGAAGATTGAAGGTGAGTCATTACTGTTGACTCACTGAGCTTATGGATTTAGTTAATTCAGCTAAAATAATAATAAAAAATATGCCCTAGGGAAAGAGTTAGGGCATGTAGAGCTTATGACTCCCACATTTCTGTCTCTGATCCTGACTATGGCAATCGTTTTGTTCTAAGTATGTATGATGCAAAGGAGCATTACAGACTTTTGCTGGTGGGGTTCTTACATGTTGTTGTAGTGAGTACCAAAGGGTGCATGTATGTGTTCACCCATTAGAGACCAGAGAAAAATGTTATTGTCTGGAAGTAGGACAGGCTGGGTTAATTCCCAGATATTCTCTCACCACTGACTATAGACTAATGGGGGCATACCACCCTCTCTCTACAAGTCTCTCCGTGCATTTTGTGTGCCACACTGGTAATCATATCATATGGTCTTGTGCATCCTTCTTCCCCTTTTGTTTAGGTCCCTCCCATCATGCACATCCAGGTGTCCATACTATCAAGAGCGGTCACAGGGTATCATGCCCAGGACACTCAATGCTGTGGTTTAAATATGGTTTCAATGTCTTCTCCAAGGTTCACATGCTGGGACCTTGGTGTGGTGGTGTTGAGAGGGAGTGGAACTGTTAAGAGGTGGAGCCCGGCTGGGCATGGCAGCACCTGCCTGGAATCTCAGTGCTTGAGAGGCAGGCTGAGGTAGGAGGATCACCAGTTCAAGGGCAGCCTGGGATATATAGTGAGTTACAGGCCAGACTGAGCTACATATTGAGACTCTGTCAAAAAAAAAAAAAAAAAAAAAAAAAAAAAAAAAAAAAAAAAAAAAAAAAAAAAAAAAAAAAAAAAAAAAAAGAGGAAAAGAAAAGAAAGAAAGAAAAGAAGAAGAAAAAGAGGTGGAGGTGGGTCTAGTGGGAAGTAATGAGGTAATGGGGTCACTGGGAAGGGTGCACTCCTAGAAGGGATTAATGTAGTTCCTGGGGCATGCTGGTTAATTTCCTTGAGAGTGGGTTGTTATAAAAAGAGCAAGTCTGATCCCTGGATCCTTTGGGCTTTCTGTCTTACCATGTGACCCTTCTGCAACCTGCTAATTCTGTTCCTGCTTCACCATCATGTTGTGATGGAGCCAAGGGAGCCATTACCAGGTGCCTGACAGATGTAACTGTGTGATCTTGGACTTGCAGCCTCTAAAACTGTGAACCAAATAAATCTCTTATTGTGATAAAGTACCCAGGCTCAGGCATTTTGTTATACCAACAGAAAACTTACTAGGACACTTAACCCGCGTCACTAGTCATCAAGCCTGAAGTCAGATTAGAATTTTGCTCCTCTCGGTTTTCTCCTGCCACATAGGAGAGGTAGGCTACTAAGATACATTTCCCGGAGCCCCTCTAATCCCAAATTAAAAACAATGCCCATTATGAAAGAATATTTGCACAAATAAAAGATAATCAAAAGGGGAGGGAGAGTGACCACTGAGCCACAGCCAGCACTCCCTAATTTACTGCCTTTAGTACTTGCTGTGTCACAGTGTGCTGACAGGATGATGAAGTAGGAAAAATGAATACACCGAGTGTCAGCACAGCTGGCTGATTTGCTTTTTAAAAATAACCCAGGACCGGATCAATAAGTAACCAGAGGCTGCGTGTTCATCTTAACTTTTAAACTTTAAATATTAGTTCTCTTTTCCCTTGTGCCCTGAAACTGCAAAAAGTCCCTGTTGCCTTGATATTGAGAATTAGTGAGTGGTGTACTGAAGTGGATGCTCTCATTTCCCTACCTCCAGAAAGCACGAGCAGCCCAGGTACCCCGCCACCCCCACCCCCACACACACTCAGGGACCGTCCACGCCCAGCACAGCCAGTGGTTAGAACCCGTGCAGAAGGACCCAGCCGTTAAAACATTCTGAGGCACTGCCCTTGCACAGGGTGGGTAGGCTTGAGGCACAGGCCTTGTGAAATTGCTCTTCAGGAATTTGGTGCAGGCTTAGGTGACATTATTGGAGGCTTAGTGTCTGAGCAAAGGATGAAAGTGTCACTGTGCTGTCACCTGCTGGAACCTCGTCTCAAGTGCTGAGTACAGACCTGGGTGTCACATCATAATCCTCCGGTTTTAGTGTTATTGCCACCCCTCCTCCAGGACATGCTCTTTACTTGCATCCCGTGTTGATCAGCAAATAGAATGTGAATGGGGAGACATCATACATTAAAATAATAAAATCCAAGCTTTAGAAGCCTACAGCTATAGCTCTGTGGCATCCAATCCCGCCAGATCTTGGAAGCTAAGCAGGGTCAGGCCTGGTTAGTACTTGGATGGGAGACCACCAGGTGCTGTAGGCTTGGGAGATGGACCCAGCAACTCACTCCCCCCAAAAAATCAATCTACCATTGAAAACCCTATGAACAGCAGAGAAGCACTGACAATAGTATTTCACCTGTTGTACATAGGGTTGCTATGAGTGGGATACTGACTCGACAGCACCTAACAACAACAAGCTTTAGAAAGTCTTCCAAGGAAAATTTCCCCTTGACCTTTGAATTTCCCATAGAAAGACAGACGGTTCCTAATCTTATATTTTTTTCAAAAAGAACTGCGTCAGGTAAACAAAATCCATTTGTTTTCAATACCATTTCATTTCAAAAAGACATTTTAGTCAGGCACCATGACTCATGCCTGTCATCCCAGAGACTTGGGAGCCTGAGGCAGGAGGATGGCAAGTTTGAGGCCAGAGGCAGCTTGCACAACTTAGTGAGACCATGTCTCAAAATAAAAATAGACAAATAAAGGGGCTTGGGTGTGGCCCAGTTGTAGAGCACTTGTCTAGCATGTGCGAGTTCAATCCTCCAGTATGGGGGGTGGGGGGTAAGGGCATTTTAAAGCCCCAAAACTTAGACCAAAAAGCAGCCCTTTAAGACTTTAGTGAGCAATTGAATCACTGGGATGGCTTATTAAAAAATGAGACTCCTGCACTTTTCTCTGAGATGCTGATTTGTACAATCTGTGGTAGGGGTGTGTGGGTGCTGAATTGTACCTCTAGGAAATTCCCTGGTGGTTCTGCTTCTAGTCTGCTGACCACACTTTAGGGAACACTGTGGAAAAGAAGCAAATCAGTTTGATTAAAGCTCACTCACTGACACTTATAGTTACCTTATCCAGGATCAGAGAACACCTCCCCATACCTAGGCTCTGGTCTGTAGAACCAAAGGCCAAGTGTGACTTGCCACCAATACCAAAGCAGATGTCATCCAGGGGTTGATGATTAAAGGTCTCAAGGTGGATATAATGCTCTCTTCCTTCACCTAGCCAATGTCAAGCTAGTAGCCTAACTCCCCCTGAAAGGGAAGAGAGGAAGTGAGCAGAAGGGAAGGACAAAAGATGGGGAAGCAGGATTGTGCAGCCTAACAGGCGACTGTCATATCTTCCTGGAGCAGTTGGACTGTTTGCCAGGGTGTCACTTTACTGGAAATTACCTGGTCTGCAGAACTGCCTATGGTTGGGTTGTACAGCATCTTTGAGTTTCTCTCAGTTCCCCTTTCCCTCAAAAGGCACCAGCCTACAGCTCTTTTGGCCTCTCGATCCAGTGCCAAAAATGCCACCTTCACCTCAATCTGATCCAGATGAAGAGAAAGTGGCTACTTATATCAGGCTATATTGTTTATAAAGCACGCTCATGCACATTGTCTCTTTGGTCTTCAAAACAGCCCACGATTAGCCCTATTTTGTAGACAAAGGAACTGACACTTCGCTTCTGTGAACTGGCTCCATCTCATCTACGAGGCCATTCTGTATTGCAGCCCGGCATTGAACCCTAGCTGTGTCACACACTTACGCTGGAGCTTATTCGCATTCAGTTATGTTCCTCTTTCTGCTCTTTCCAACAGAGAGGTGGCAAAGGTCAAACATGAAGCTAAATACAGACTGGAGATTAACTCTACTGTTTCTATAATAGGAAATCCACACAAAATCCCTGTGGCTATAGTGCAGAAAAGTGACCCAATTAATTCTGTGACGAGATCAGCTACATTGATCGGTCGGAGCATGGAGTGGACAATGCAACTCATTGATTGAGTGCTTTACTTCCCAGAGGCTCCTGTAGACATAGCCACAGGCAAGTCTCTTCTGAAAGGGTTGCCATGGCACCAGCCAATGGGCCTGCTCCCGTGCCTCCTCTGCTCAACAGGGCAGGCCTGTTAGAGCCTCCTTGGTCAGAGGTCTGCTTGCCTAGGTCAGCATCTGAGCTCCGCTCCTTCCACTGGACCACTTTTCAAACAAATGGCCTTGTCTTTCAAGACAGTCTTATTTCAATTATTAAGTACCACTTGACACTTTGCATTTACAAATTACTATCTTTGCTCCCTTTGTTGTTAGCAATCCAGCCACAGAAAGAAGGCCTACCGCAATATCCCCATCTTGTAGACAAGGAAGTAAGCCCAGAGGGGGTTAAGTCATTCAACAGGCAGATTAGGGCCAAAATTTTTTCTCTCATTTAGAATATTCCCTGATCTGTGTTCTGCCTTCATGAGGATAAATCAATGAAGATGCATTGACCTTAAGAATCAACTCAATTAAACAAAAATAGAAAGGAATTAGAACTGGTAGCTGATCAGGACCATACCAAGTGGATGCCCAGTGAAATCTCAGGTGGAGGAAATGAACTAACATGAGAAGGAGGTGTTAAGAGTATGGTATGGGTTGCAACTAAACATCAACAAAACAAAAATCCTTATGACTGGGTCAGCATGCAACTTCACAATAAATGGAGAAAAGATTGAGGTTGTTCGTGATTTTACTTTTCTTGGCTCTATAATCAACATCCATCGAAGCAGCAGTCAAGAAATCAAAAGACACATTGCTCTAGGAAAAGCTGTGGCAAAAGATCTCTTTAGAGTATTGAAAACTAAAGATGTCACATTGAAGACGAAGGTGCGTCTGACTCATGCCATGGTATTTTCAGTTGCATCATATGGTTGTAAAAGCTGGACATTGAACAAGGGATACAGGAGAAGAATTGATGCTTTTGAATTATGGTGCTGGAGATGAATATTGAATAACATGGACTGCCAAAAGAATCAACAGATCTGTCCTAGAAGAAGTGCAACCAGAGTGTTCCTTGGAAGCAAGAATGGCCAGACTGCATCTTACATATTTTGGATATGTAGTCAGGAGAGATCAATCCCTGGAGAAAGACACCATGTTTGGGAGAGTGGCAGGTTAGTGAAAAAACAGGAAAACTCTCCACCAGATGGATTGACACAGAATTGGGAAGTATTTCCATCTACTGTACTGTACACAGGGTCGCTATGAGTCGGACTCCGACTTGATGGCACCTAACTACAACAATAGTTATAAAGCATCTAGCTCTCATTTTGTGCCAGTCAATACACCAAGTGTTTACATAGATTACTCAGTTAATCTCTAGATCAGTCCTCAGAAGGAAATATTGTCCAATTTTACAGGTGAAAAACTGAGTTTGCTGAACTCATGCTGTAAGTTAACAGATCTGGGATCTAAACCAACTAATTCAGCTATTCAGGGTCTGCTTAGGCACTGTGTTAAATGATTCTCAAAGCAAGAGGAAGAATCCTATGCTATTTCTTTATGTTTTAAAATGGGAAAAATAAGGAAAGAATCAAACCAAACCAAATCAATCATACAAAATCAGCCATTTCCCTATTTCCTTAAAGCCTATTTCTGTTAGTGTTCCATTTAAAGCAAATAAAAATTTATCAATAGCAGCTTTGAAAGAAATATAAATTTTTACTAACTTTTCCTAAAAAGGCAACAAAGAAGGTAAATTCCATCACACTGTACATAGCAAAACTTTGTCCCATTGTTATTGTTAGGTGCCATTGAGTTGGTGTCCAACTCATATTTACCCTATATACAACAGATGAAATATTATTGTAGTGTTGTTGTTAGGTGCTGTCGAGTCGGTATCCGACTCATAGCGACCCTCTGTACAACAGGGGAAACACTATTGTCAGTGGGTCTCTGCTGTTCATAGGGTTTTCAATGGCAGATTGATTTTTGGGAGGGGGTTGCCAGGTCCTTCTCCCAAGCCTACAGCTTCTGGTGTTCCCAGGCGGTCTCCCATCCAGGTACTAACCAGGCCCGACCCTGCTTAGCTTCCGAGATCTAACGGGATCGGATGCCACAGGGCTACAGCTGCAGGCTCATTATTGTAGTGCTTCTCTGCTATTCAGGGGGTTTTCAATGGCCGATTGTTTTTTTGGGGAGTGGGTTGCCAGGTCCTTCTCCCAAGCCTATAGCACCTGGTGTTCCCAGGCAGTTTCCCATCTAAGTACTAACCAGGTCTGATTCTGCTTAGCTTCTGAGATCTGATGGGCTTTGTCCCATTAGCAACTGCTTTTCATGGTCTCAAGTGGCTCTCCTTTTCACTGGCCTGTTGTCAACTATTAACTCTGATTTTCTTAGCTAGTTTCCTCCATTCCTCCAAGCAACAGACGAGAGTCTGAAAGAAAGTGAATTCTCCCTTACCCACTGCCATTTCATGAAGGTAGCCTTGGAAGAGACTTGGGGGAAAAAAATGAGCCCCAGCTTCTGAGGGAAATCTTGACTAACTCAATTAATTGTGAGATCAAATGGGTGATAACTTTGGCCAGCAGCTCACTGTTGAGCTCACAGAAGGCAGTGGCTCCCTTCTGCTAACATCCTGGCCCAGGAGTTAAGCAGCCCAGGCTGCTACAAGTCCACCCTAGAGTACTAGGTGACTAGAGATTCAGTGGCAAGGAAGCATGTATGTCCAAACCAGCTGCTTTTTAGCAGTTCAGCTGAAGCAGCATAGGCACCTGAAATACTTCTTAACCTGTGTGCAGCGCTACCTAAAAGTCTTAGAAGTGTTGGGAGAAGGGGAGTCGTGGGGGGTTTGACCTCCATAAAGGGAGAAAGGAATTAAGAAGAATGGCATACAATCAGTAGGACACTGGCTGTTCAGTCTTTTATTTTTTATGTCTACCTTTGCATTTTTGACACCAGGAGTTCCAGCAAGCAGAAAGCACGTACAAATCCCATCTTAGCCAACCTGTTCACTCATGTATTATTCACCCACAGGACTATATCCACACAAGTAAGCACCTCCCAATTCAAGTTCATTTTTGATTTCTTCCTCTATGAAGGGTAGTGACCTAGTCCATAATCTGTGGACTCTTTGGTTTGGTTTGGTTTTTAAGCACCAACTACTGTGCCATAGCTAAGTAAAGCACTGGAAAGAGTTTTTCTAGACATGTGAGAAAAACATAGTTGAAAGAGGATGAGATGTCAGTAAATAATTAACTTGATATGATGTAATCACATACAAAAGTAGGCAGCGAGGATTAAATGTGCCCCAAAGAGGGTATTTCCCACGTGTCTATCAGCTTGTCCTGCTGTGGGGGCTTGTGTGCTGCTGTGATGCTGAAAGCTTTGCCACAGGTATTTAAGATACCAGCAGGATTACCCATAGTGGACAGGTTTCAGCTAAGCTTCCAGACCAAGACAGACTAGGGAGAAGGACCCTGCAGCCCACTTCTGAAACAACCATTGAAAACTCTATGGATAGCAGAGAAGCACTGAAAAATATAGTGCTGGAAAATGAGCTCCCCAGGCTGGAAGGCATTCAAAAGATGACTAGGGAAGAGGTGCCCTCTCAAAGTAAAGTCGACCTTAATGATGGGAATGCAGCAGAGCCCCTGGGACCTCCATTTGCTGATGTGGCACAACTCAAAATGGGAAGAAACACAGTGACTGCAACTATGGGCTCAAACATAAAAAAGATCTTGTGTGTGGTGCAGTGTTAGAAAATGTTTCCTTCTCTTATAGACAAGGTCACTGAGTCAGCCCTGACTCGACAGTACCTGGTTTGATGGTATAACAACAAAAGAGGATGTAGCTAATCTACAGGAAGATTCCAGGGAGGAAGTGAGATTTGAATATTTGAACTAGACCTTAACATGTGTTAGGAGTTTCCCAGACATTTAGATGAAAAATATGATATTTAGTAATTGGATATTTCACGAAACTGTACATATTTTGATTTGAAATGCGAAGCTCATGTCCATTTCAGGTTTTTAACAATCTACTTGAAATGGGTTTCATATTTTTGCTTTATTAATGCAAATGCTTTCATAAAGAGAATTTCTGTACAGAGTGTGCCTGAGTGTCAAATAAAATAGAATTCCTTTCTTCTGCATGGCATACGTTCCTTTCCTTTTATTATAATCATTTGGACTGATGTGATAATAAAAGATCCTGAAACCAAGTTTTCAAATACATTAGAATTCATTACCTCTTGTATATCCCTCATTTGTTCTCTTTGATAAAGATATTTTTCAGAATAGGGGGAAAAATAAAACCTTAAAATTTCTTCATCTTTGCAAAATAAACATAGGAAGATTTAAAAAAATCAAGTTGTTGGTGTATACATGAAGTTTTAATTTTTACAGTTTTAAAAGGAGAAAATACAAGAAAGCTGTTATATCATAATGTTGTGGAAGGTGGAATGCATTACGTTGAAGGAAATGTTCTTAGAATAGTCCTGGGATTTATTCTGAGTCCCGATCATTTTGGGTTTATTCCCAAATAAGTTGTGGCTAGCACATACTAGGGGTTCGCAGAAAAGTGTTAAATACATTAAACAAATAGCAATAAAAAATACCCAAATATTAGTAAACAATGGCCAAACACTAAGTGAAATATTATCTCATTTAATAAGATTAAACCTGAAAGACAAATATTGCTATTAACCCCATTTTACACATGAGGGCATGGAGGTTCTAGCAATGAAGAAATTGTCAAGGTCACCCATCTTAAGAGGCAGAATCGAGGTGCAAATACGTAGGGGTTTTACTCTCAAGCCCTGCATATCAGTGAGTGGACCTCTTGCACTGGAAGGTCCTGGATCTACAGAGATTGCAAAGTGGAACAGCTCAAGGAACTTGCATTGTCCTGGGAGCTGATGTGTGCACAAAACACCTACCAAGATCAGGAGGGCTATGAGGACAGATGTGTAGAAGAGAATGGAGCAGGGTGGGGACCACCATTAGTAGACTGCTTTGGGATATGACTCAGGCCAGAACCCAGGTCACTTCAGCCAGGAAGCTCTGCTCTCTCAGAGAATAGGAGGCTGGAGAGAAAGGATTTGAACTGCAAAGAATTCAATCAGGATTGTTGACTTACGTCAGTGCAACCACCCATAACGATGCTGACCCATTTGAACCACCCAGATGGTTATGGACTGCCTGCCATGAGCAGAGGGAGAGAAAACCTCACAGCAGCTGCAAATGGATGCACTGATCCTAGATCATCCAGAGACGCAGGGAAGTAGTCTGGGGACACACTTCGTGATTAGATTCTGGGGTGTGTGTGTGTGTGTGTGTTTCTCCCTGAGTTGATCTACACTTGTTTTATGTTTCATTTTGTCAAAGTTTCTGTAAAGGGATCTTTCAGACCTCTCCACAGCTATGAATGAGCAGACATTTTTTCTTTAAAGGAATTAAAACTAGATATGAAAAGACTTAAATGCCATGAAGTCTTAATGGTACTAATTACTACTAATTGTATGATGTTCAACTATTCCCCAGATCATAACATAGCATTCCTTTAAAAAGAGTTTGGGGAACTCTTAATCTAAATATGCGGCTTTTATAAACATCTTTGTTTACAATTTGACCTGAAAACTCTTGATGGTAGAGGCTAGCATCTCACTCCTAAACTGAGCACTATTGGTATTTTTATAATTGTGAATTTTTTTTTTTATTAGAAATTTTTAATGTACATCATAATGTGATTCATTTTGACATGCTTTTCGTTGTGACAATTTTCATATATGCAATTTGATAAGCATTATTCATATAGGTTACCCCTTACACTCCTCTATGTTTCCCCCCTCCCCCCTTCCTATCTAAGTTTCCCATCCAAGTCTTCTCTATCTT